>BQKN01000044.1:582184-601966 GCA_022839385.1 Asparagus kiusianus
CTCTCTCTCTCTCTCTCTCTCTCTCTCTCTCTCTCTCTCTCTCTCTCACAACCTATAAGAGGAGAGAGAGATTGTTCATTTGAGACACATAGAGGGAAAGAGATCACTAGTAGAGAGATTATACAACCTATTACACACGCGACTTTTCTTCCTTATGATATCTTTCAAGCAGCCCAAGTTAGAGACTAACAGAAAGAAACCCATCGTCTTAGTTGGACAATCGACAAAGTACAAGATCGACGCTCAATCGACTTGCATCAAAGAATCTAGCTAAAAATAATTTTTTGTTTCTCTTTTTATTGCAATTCGTATCAATTTGCAATATAAAAGACCCAAAACAATTGCCTATAAAATTATCAAGAGATAGATTATAAAAATTCTAAAGTTCTTCATTAGCAGTTATCTTGGGTTCCCAACCACGAGATAGAGAATGAAGCATCTTTCTATACATATCTTTGTTCTCGTACTCCTTCCCTAAGGCTTTTGATTTGTTCACAATGTCAGTGAATCCTGTGTACATGTTCTCAATGCTCTTCGAGGTCTTCATCTCAAAACATTTTCATACTTGCTTACCAACATTATAAGCTTAGCCTCCTCTACCTATGAAGTTCCTTCATGAGTAACTTCCAGTGTCTTCCAAATTTCATGCGCAGTAGAACAATTAGAGACATACTTAAATTCTTCAGCAGTAAGAGAGCAATATAAAGCATCCATAGCTTTCGAATTATAAGAGTAAGCCTTTTTATATTGAGGGGTCCATTTATCCATAGGAATTTCAATAATAACTCCTCCTTTATTCTTAGTAGGATTATAATACCCGTGTTTGACATACTCCTAAATATTAAAATCAGTAGATAACAAAAAGGCTTTCATGCATGCTTTCAATATATGTAGTTGGTACCGTTAAAAAGTAGGGGATGGTTGATGGCATGCCCTTTAGGAAAGGCTAAAGCAAAGGTAAAGTTTGTTATATCTACCTTAGATTGTGATACCTAGATATGAATCATGAGACTCTGATACTACTTGTTGGAACTGGGATGCAAGCTTAGGTGGGAGGGTGAATAAGTTTGCTATAATTTTATGACTAAACACAAAAAATGTAGCGGAAATATAATAAAAGAAAAACAAAAATAAACCAGCAATGAACACACAAGATTTTTATAGTGATTTAGATAGAAATCCTATGGCCACTCTTCCTTCTCGTGAATGGTCTTCCTCACTATGACCAGCGTTCACCTTAACCACAACCTGATTTAGTACACTTTAAAGATCACACCTCGAAATCTACCTAAAATTAGTGGTCTAACCTAACTACTCACAATAACTAGAAGAAATCTAGTCGTAGCTAGCCCAGCCCTCAATTACCTCCGCTTGAGCACACCATCAAACCTAGCCCTAGCTAATCTAACCCTTAATTACCTCGACTTGAGTATACTGTCAAACTCACAAGTTTGAAATACAACCCAAAAACAATTAAGCACAAATAAAATACTCTTATAGTCCTTTAGAAAACTTCTTTAAATCGAATGAAGATGAAGATCCGTGAAGAAGCAGTGTAGCGATGTAAGCATAGGACACTCCTTCTCACTGAATCAAACTCTGATGAAAAGCATACCGAGAAGAAGCTGAATGAGGCTCATGGGTCTTGATCAGCTCTCTCTCAAACCCTAGAATAAAGATCTCTCGTTTTGTGTATTTGCCTCCTTGAACTTCATTGTTAATTATGATCTCCAACTTCCCTTAGATACACCTTGGTAGGACAGGAAAAATATACCCAAATCTGAATGCAAATAGGAGATCAAACGGATAGACAAACAGTTGAGATTAAATCCTCAAAAGTGCCAAATTTCACCATAACCATTGACAGTGAATCATGATCATCGATGGTCCCTTAGTGATCATCGATCGTTCAATTGTAGCCATCAATCATGCTAATTCTTATTTCTAGATTTCTTCAATTATTTCCTGTAACCATCGAGGGTTCCCTATAACCATCAATGAGTCTCTGTAGACCATCGATAGTGCCAATTCCTATTTTTATTTTTCTCTGATTGGCTCTTGTAACCATCGATGAGATGCTGACCATCGATGGTTGCCTCTTGATCATTAATGGTTTGAAGGCAAAAATGTGTTGATTTTTACATTGTTTCAAACCACATCTTCCTCATACCTTTTTATACCTAAAATACATGATCTCACAAAATATATCATAGTAAATGAGAGTTTGATATTATTCAAATAAGAGATATTGTACGGGCAATATTCTAAAAAATTGGCCATACATTACATCATAGCTTAGTTGCACTTCTGGTGAATTTCAATTTGAAAATGTATATAAGTGACAAATGCCTCCAATTATCAAGCTCCTAAATTTGCAAGATTCACAATGTGAGGGGAGGATGTGAATAAAAATACAATGTTGTGAGTGCACAATGATCAAGCTATAGTATAAAAATATCGATCCATGGGGAAGAGTGTATTACAAAGAAATTCATAAGAGGGTACTTAAAATGTGTAGGAAAGCATGAGAGTGTAAAGGGAAAGAATGAGAGTGTAAAGGCTAGTTGAGTTTAGGGTTTATCACAAATAAAAAAAGGATAACAAGAGGGAAGAATGAGAGAAAGAGAAGAACAAATAAAAGAAAATAAAAAAATTAAATCAAAACAAGAAGCATTTGAAAAGATGGAGGAAATAAAGTAAGAAGACTAGGAATGTAGGATTGAATCCATTAATTAATTTTAATTTGAATTTAAAAATTACTCTTTTTTATTCTCATATTACTTAGAATTATTAAGCATAAACTATCAAGTTACTAAAAATAAGTATAGCCTATCAAAACAAACTCAAGCAATATTGCTATTCATGAAAAGAAATAAACAACTAGTTAGTTACCCTAGAATTGAAAAAGCATAAGCTATTAAATTATTTAAGATAAGTATAGTCTATCACATTTTTTCTATCAATTAATTTTCTAGTTGATTATCATAAACTAGTTTTATCTAATCCTAAAATTCCTTAAAAAATTAGCTACTCATATTGAAAAATAAAAATATTGAAAAATAAAAATAAAGGATTAAAATCTATACTTCAAAGCATGGAAAGAAATAAATCTAAAATACAAAATAAGAAAAGAACAAAATAAAAAATCTGAGCTACAAAACATGAAATAAAATAAAAAAAAATCTATGCTACAAAGCATAAATGAAATCTATACTACAAAACAATAAATCTACAGTAGAAAACATGAAAATAAAACAAAGAATTAAAATCCTAAAACATTCAAAACTAAGTAAAAAAAACAAAAGACTGAAATAAAAACCTACATTGCAAGGGGTTGGCTCTTTGTGAAGTAAACTTTCATCACCGCAGGAGAAGAAGACCAAAAATTAAAAGAGGAATTTTTTTATTTATTGTAAACTAAAGTTTATAATTTTAAAAGATCTTCTCAATTAAGAGTAACCATCCTCTTTAAATGGAATTTATAAAATTTTTAAATATCCTTAACCATCACTCTCTACCCCTATTTATAGCCTACAATAATCAAACACAGCCCTTGAATTAGTCTTGAGCTTTAAGAAATTAAAATCAGCCATTGATATGTTTCTGTCACAAGCTAATTGATTAGCTAATCAATTAGCTCATCGATTAGTTTTTAAGGTGTATTTTGTTAGACCCTAGAGGGGGGAGGGGGTGATTAGGGTCTTATGCTAATCTAATCTAATTTTATGCCAATTAAAACTTATTAATAAATCATCCTTGCAAGATAGATATACAATATGTTATGAGCAAGAATATGTAATATGAACAAAAAGAAATATCCTAGCAATGAGATATACTATGAGATATATGCGAGGATATACAAACAACACAAGGGTAAATAATCTAAACTAGATAGTGGGGAATATAAACAACAAGAAATATACAAAGGTGATATAAGATATAAACATAAAGATAAGTGCGCCAATGCAATCACAAACAAATGATATGATCACGGAGTTCGGTCCCAATGATCTACATCTCCGCTCCTCACTTCGAGGAGATCTCCACTATTACAACCGGGTTTTCTACGTTCATCTGAGTAACGTTTACACCTCACACTCGGTTTTCTAGTTCACCAAAAACTTTATAATCTCACACTCTTGCAATCTCACTTTACACCCTCTCAAGTGTTGGTCTCTAGTCCGTATCTTCCTCAAGTGTTAGGAATTACAACCTCTCTCTAGGTATTGTTATCTACCCCACTTCTCTTGGGACGACCCCGTCTCTCACCACACACTTCTCTCAATGTACAAGTGTATTACAAGGTGATCTGCATAATTAGGCACGAATATAACTTTGGTTGTTCTCTACAATGGACGAGAACTCAATTAAGCTCACTCTTAATTGATACAACTTTTCGCAATCCAATTATACAATGTATGCAAATACAATAAGCTCAATGGTTGTGTGTGTAAGCAATGAGAAAATTAATTATAAACTCAATATAAAACCTTAGCTTGATAAAAATGATAAACAACAAATAATTAATACAAAGATAGTATTGAGTTAGAAATTCTTCTCTGAAAAACAAGATGGAGGGATGGATTAAAATGGAGCTTAAACAATGTAGATGATTTCCTCCACTTGTAAAAGCTTCTTCACAAACCAAACAAACTTTAAACCAAACTTAAACACACTTAAACACCCTTTAAAAACTTGTTTAAACTTTTCTTAGATATTTAGAACTGAGGATATTAGGGCGTATTTATAGGAACCCTAAAGCCAAGAGAAAACAAGGCAAAAGACTGAAAAGCCAAAAACAGTACAGTCTAAAAATATAGTTGTTACAGTGTTATGAGTCGACTCAGTACTGTTCATGAGTCGACTCATAAGTAGTCATTACAGGCTAAAAACCAACTTATGGGTTGACTCATAAAAATCATGAGTCGACTCATAAACCATGGGTCGACTCATAAGATCATGAGTTGACTCATTAGAAACAAAACTTATTTTCCAGCACAGTTTGTAAGTCGACTTATGACAGGCATGAGTCGACTCAACCTGATAGGTTAACTCATGATGTTGTGAGTCGATTCATCAGAAACCAATTGTAAACTATACATCAGTTTGTGAGTCGACTCAATACTGTTCATGAGTCGACTCATAAACATGTACACAGAAAATTTCAACTTTGAACATTGTTAAAAAAATAACAAATAATTCAGAAAAATATAAAACTTTAGGAAATGATTATAGGCATTATAATAAACATGTTACAAAAGGAATTTTTAGAATTTCACTTCCAATAGTAAAATCTTATTATTTTTTAAAACTAGTCCAAAACATGAAAATACGAAACACATGTTTTTGATATTTTAGCTAAATCATGTTTTGAAACTTTACAAAATGATTTTATAGACTTAATAAAAGATGTATACAATGAATGTTAAGTCTATAAACTAAAAACATAATACTTTTAAAAATACAATAGAATATGAAATAAATGAGATGTGTATAAATAAAATTCTTATTTCATATCTATAATACCAAAGCAACTTATCCACATAAACAAACATGTATGTATATAAATATTCGTTTGGAAAAATGTTGTTTGTGAATAAAACAAAAAAATGGATAAACTAAGAAAACATGTGTGTGTGTATAATATTAAGCTTGAAGTATTAAACACACATAATATAAAACCTATACTATATTACCCAAGCTATGATCTTGATCTTCAATAAGCTCTATTTGGTACACTTGCAGATGAAGCTTGAACTTGGATTTTCAACTTGAAATGTAAGGCTTCAACCGCTATTTCCATCAAGCTCCATTTGAAATGATCGTTATGGCGCGATTCCATCCAATCTCTAACTTATTGTTTGTCTACAATGAATACAAACATAAATACTAGACAAACAATATTAGATGAAATTATTTGTTAAACATCATCAAAACAAAGAGGCTAACAATATCCCCCTTTTTGATGATAATAAATAATTTACGAAAAGATATATATATGCATGAAGGCAATGAATATACAAATAATAATAATCATGCATATAACCAAAAAGAATATACTCATAATATTTTTCCCCCTTTGATAACATCAAAAAGGGGACAAAGGATGAAGAGAGCGAAAGCTCCCCCTACATATAAGCATGGGTGAGTATAAAATAAATAAAGGGATTGCTCCCCCTATCAAAATGCCTCATAGGATATATGAAATGAATGCTAAGGTAAAACATGTAAGCAAGCATAAATGAAAAATTATGCTAAATTTAACTCACATACAAGAAGACAATGAGAACACATATAGATATGTCATTATGAAGATAGTGTCTTATTATACTAACATAAAAATCATATATAAGAATAGATTTATAAAATCAAAAGAAGAGGAGCATGGGAATCATAAAAAAAGAGTTTTCAATTGAAAACAAATCACTCAAATAAAATCATAAATCAAGATTTAAGTCCAAGAACAATGTTTGATCAATAAAGAAAGCTTTCTTTGTAGAACTTGATCAAACCATATATAGAATGCATTATAAGGCACAATTGAAATTTGAATCATCTATTTGTGCTATATAATGAATTCAAAAGAACAAATCAAAATAAAATTTTTATAGTTCAAAAATAAGTTTACAAAACGTACAAGAATCATGAACTAAGAAAAAAAATAATCTCTAAAAGTATAAAACCAAATCATCTTTGATTTTCACAAATGAGAGAAGCAACCATATCAAGCTCTTGAGCTTGTTTCAACCCATATAAATATTTTTAGCACCCGGTAAACAAGGTTTGGGAATAAACACCCAATAAATCCGGGGGGTTATATAAACACAAACCTCTCATCAAAAGCGAAACTAATAATTATGAAAACAAAGGAATTGATCAAAGAAAATTTGTTTTCATATTAAAATTTTTCAAAGCACATTTTACAAAACCAAGAAAAAGAAAAATAAAAACACTAAAATTCTTGGTTTAAAAATTATTTTGGCACCCAAGTATTCTTAATGCCAAATTATTTAGGAACATGACCCTTATTAATAAAGCTTAAACCCCTAGGGTTATGAACCCTCTTGGGCGCATGTAGTGCACTAACACGGTCAAAGCAATAATCTCTCAAATGACCCTTCCGATTGTAATATATGCAACAAAAGAGATCCATTTATTTTTGTGGACCATTAGCATGTGCACAGGAACCATTTACAAATAAAGATTGTCTTTTAGAAGTATTTTGCAAATGAGAAACATCATAAACAAAGGTGGTCTTTTTGGATCATTTTGTAATATAGGAGCTTTTAACATATCAAAACAAAATTTAGCAAGATGTTCAAACCTACACATTTAAAATACATGGTCTACTAGAAACATTTGGCAAACTAGAATTCTTTTCAAATCAAAGCAAAACTTTGCCAAATGGTCAAAACGACCATAATAATTACACTTAAACACATGAGCATGCTTATGATGAACATGATGAGTATATGCATGTGTATGTGATGAAGAAGCCTTATGAGATGCACAAGAAACATTGGTATTAGTATTTTTAGATGTTTGTACATCATAGCAAAATTTAGCTAGATGGCTTTTAGGCCACAAATGGAACATTTATAAATTTTGTTATACAAGTGTGCATAGTGTGTAGGTGATTTTGTAGCAATAAATTTAGCATACTTGTCCATAAGTTTCTTATGGTTATCAATTCATATTTTCAAAGTTGAATCTAAAGATAAAATGCGTTTATTCATAAGATTTAAATCACCATTAGGCACATATGTATTTTTATTAGAAGTAGAACATAAATAGTCATTTATAAAAGAAGCAGTATCATTTTTTATGTTCTCTACTTCTAACATGATATTATCTCTTTCATGTGTTAAGCTAGAAATGAATGAGGCCAATTTTTTATTTTCTAAAATTAACATGTCATTATTTTCTTTAAGCATGGTATTTTCTTTTGTAATGACATCCAATTTTGACACTAGCTCCTCATGATCGGATTTTAATTCTACATGCTTGCTTTCTAAGTCAATAAAATCTTTATGCAATTTGTTATAGGCATGTAATAATTTTTCACTAGCATAAGTAAGTTTATCACTAGATAAATTATTATCGGGTTCGGAACCGTATACCACACTAGGGCTAACGCCTACTGGCCGTGTGCATGAAGAAACTCCAATATCACTTGAAGAAGAATCCTCCAAACTATGTTGAATTTCCTCCAAGTTGCCTTGATATGCTTCTATGAATTTCCATAAATTATAAGCACTATCAAAATGAACAAACTCATTAGATATAGATGAATCAAAAGCATTTAGCAAATATTCTAACAAAATCTTGTTCATTGTAAACATTCGATGATCATTTTTATTCCATTTGGATTTCTCCGTAATGGGCACAATATAAGCATCATCTATAATTTCCCATAAATTGGAATGTTTAGATCCAACAAATAGTCTAAATCTAACGCACCATTTGGGCATAAGGGAAATTATCTAATTTTGGAGCAATATTGATGGCATAACCTAAACTAGGTGCACCGTGCATATCCATAATACATGTATATATGTGCAAGCAAGATAACAAAGGAAATCTAAACAAGATTAGCACAAAAAGATAACTTCGATCTTTAACTCAAGGTGATTAATCCTTAAATCAAAGAGAATCAAGCTCTGATACCAATTGTTAGACCCTAGGGGGGTGATTAGGGTCTTATGCTAATCTAATCTAATTTTATACCAATTAAAACTTATTAATAAATTATTCTTGTAAGATAGATATACAATATGTTATTAGCAAGAATGTGCAATATGAACAAAGAGGAATACCCTAGTAATGAGATATACTATAAGATATATGTGAGGATATACAAACAATACAAGGGTAAATAATCTAAACTAGAAAGTGGGGAATATAAACAACATGTAATATACAAAGGCGATATAAGATATAAACATAAAGATAAGTACACCAATGTAATCACAAACAAATGATATGATCACGGAGTTCGGTCCCCACAACCTACGTCTCTGCTCCTCACCTCGAGAAGATCTCCACTATCACAACCGGGTTTTCTATACTCATCTGAATAACATTTACACCTCACACTCGGTTTTCTAGTTCACCGAAAACTTTACAATCTCACACTCTTGCAATCCTATTTTACACCCTCTCAAGTGTTGGTCTCTAGTCCGTATCTTCCTCAAGTATTAGGAATTACAACCTCTCTCTAGGTGTTGTTATCTACCCCACTTCTCTTGGGACGATCCCGTCTCTCACCACCCACTTTTCTCGATGTACACGTGTATTACAAGTTGATCTACACAATTAGGGATGAATACAACTTTGGTTGTTCTCTACAATGGACGAGAACTCAATTAAGCTCACTCTCAATTGATACAACTCCCCACAACCTAATTATACAATGTATGCAAATATAATAAGCTCAATGGTTGTGTGTGTAAGCAATGAGAAAATCAATTATAAACTAAATATAAAACCTTAGCTTGATAAAAATGATAAACAACAAATAATTAATACAAAGGTAGTATTGAATTTAGAAATTCTTCTTTGAAAAACAATATGGAGGGATGGATTAAAATGGAGCTCAAACAATGTAGATGATCTCCTCCACTTGTGAAAGCTTCTTCACAAACCAAACAAACTTTAAACCAAACTTAAACACACTTAAACACCCTTTAAAAAATTTTTTAAACTTTTCTTAGATATTTAGAACTGAGAATATGAGGGGGGTATTTATAGGAACCCCAAAGCCAAGAGAAAACAAGGTAAAAAGACCAAAAATCCAAAAATAGTACAGTCTGAAAATATAGCCGTTATAGTGTTGAGTCGACTCAGTACTGTTCATGTGTCGACTCATAAGTAGTCGTTACAGGCTAAAACCCAACTTATGGGTCGACTCATAAAAATCATGAGTCGACTCATAAACCATGGGTCGACTCATAAGATCATGAGTCGACTCATCAGAAGCAAAACTCATTTTTCAGTACAGTTTGTGAGTCGACGTATGACAGGCATGAGTTGACTCATCAGAAACAAATTATAAACTACGCAGTAGTTTGTGAGTCGACTTAATACTGTTCATGAGTCGACTCATAAACATGTACACAGAAAATTTTAACTTTGAACCTTGTTAAAAATATCAAATAATTTCAGAAAAATATAAAACTTTGGGAAATGATTATAAGCATGATAATAAACATGTTACAAAACGAATTTTTATAATTGCACTTCCCAATATTAAAATCTTATCATTTTTCAAAACTAGTCCAAAACATGAAAATACAAAACACATATTTTTAATATTTTAAATCATGTTTTGAAACTTTACAAAATAATTTTATAGACTTAATAAAAGATGTATACAATGAATGTTTAGTCTATAAACTAGAAACATAATACTTTTGAAAATACAATAGAATATGAAACAAATGAGATGTGTATAAATAAAATTCTTATTTCATATCTATAATACCAAAGCAACTTATCCACATAAACAAACATGTATGTATATAAATATTCGTTTGGAAAAATGTTGTTTGTGGATAAAACGAAAAAATGTATAAACCAAGAAAACATGTGTGTGTATAATATTGAGCTTGAAGTATTAAACACGCATAATATAAAACCTAGACTATATTACCCAAGCTATGATCTTGATCTTCAATAAGCTCTACTTGGTATACTTACGGATGAAGCTTGAACTTGGATCTTCAACTTGAAATACAAGGCTTCAACCACTATTTCCGCCAACCTCCATTTGATATGATCGTTATGGCGCAATTCCATCCAACCTCCAACTTATTGTTTGTCTACAATGAATACAAAACACAAACACTAGACAAACAATATAAGATGTAAATTGTTTGTTAAACATCATCAAAAAAAGAGGCTAACATATTTTACAATACAAAACTTTTAGGATATTTTCTATAAATTCCAATTAAACTTAGATGGTTGTTTTCTTTAATCTCATATTGAAGAATCCAGGGGGGGGGCCCGCTGCATTGAAAAGGGTAAAATGGGGTTTTTAATTTTTTTTAAATGGGGGACCACATGATTAAGTAAAATACTTTTGGGTAATCGGTGTAAAGATAAATACACAAGGTGTAAAGATAAATACACAAAGTTATTTGCATTTAAAGGTGTAAATAAAGCTGTTTGGGTTTAAAAGCAAATCAGGATAAACCTTTGGGATTAAAGGCAAAACCCGTTATAACTTATATCATACAATTTCAAGCTCACACTTCCCTCTTTGTAGTATGTTGTTGAACATTATTGCTCATCAGTAGCAGATCCACCTTGATCAAAGTAGGGTCACCTTACCCAAATTTAGTGAAGGTGGATGAAAAACCACTTAAAATTTGGTGTTTTCTTAAATAACTTTGTTAATTAACTTTCAAAATGTCATATACTGCCCCCCCCCCCCCCCCCCCCTCCCCCCCACCCCCATGCACCCCCCAAAAAACAAAAAACAAAAAAAAAGCCCAGTTTAAAGGTTTTCAGAAACCCCCTTCAACTTTCAATTTTTGTCCAAAAGAGCACCTAAAAGTGTGAATTTCATTTTCATTAGCAAAAATAACTACTTGCGTAATGTTACCCACCCACGTGAAATAGGTGACTAACACTGTTAAAGAGTTCTTTTGAAAAATGTTGTAAATTGAAGGGAGTTTTCTAAGAGCTCCAATATTTAAGGAGGGTTTTGTAACAGTTTGAATATCCGAGAAATGCCCAATTTATTATTATTATTTTAGGGTGTTTGCGGTTGGGAGTTGGGGTGGGGTGGGGAGGGGGGTTTCTGAAATTTATCCACTAAAAAACCCACCATTCAATTTAAGTCCATAATTTGAGAATTTGTTACAAGTGACATATTTGATACTATTGCTAATGATGCCATTATGTACTCTTTTTTACAAATATAAAACTAGTTGCAGGAGAATTATATAAGTTTTATTATTAATTAAACACTACTTTCTAAAAATCCTAGATCCACCACTATTGTTGTTGATGTTTCTTGATATCTTTGGGTCGATTTCAACAACACACTCAAGCATCCACATCTCCACGTATGAGGTTGTATATTGCTTTTTTAAATTTTTTTTTTATTTTTATTGTCAAGTAGTGCTCAAATTTGTTATCGCTTTAATTGTTGATCTTTTTTACATTTAGTAGTCACAAAAGGTTCAGAAAACACAGATGTCTTAAATTAGTGCTCAAATTTGTTATAGCTTTAATTGTTGATCTTTTGTACATTTAGTAGTCACAAAAGGTTCAGAAAACACAGATGTCTTAAATCTCTGAAGATGTCTGTAGAAGCCTGTGGTTAGTCTTATGTTGGATTCAATGCAAAATGTAACAAGTTTTCTGCCTGGGATTGAATGCTATCAGACACTAGAGCTTGCTGCTGCAGAGAGTTAATTACTGGGGCTATGTCCTGCTATTATCGCTATTTAATGTACGTAAAAACATTATTATTAAATAAAGTTCATGTTCTAAATGATTAATCTATTATGACTGTGTACCATACTAACATAATAAGAAATGTAATTTTGCCAGATATTCAAGTACCGCATTTTATACTTTCTCATGTATCTATGACAAGAAATAAGGTTGTGTGCATCTGAAGATCCGTGCACCACTGTAATTAAAATTCATCAGAAGTCCCTACACCTTGCTTGGACGTAAATAGATATGACATAAACGACGCTAGTGTTCTGGGTTAGGATGAAGCACAGTTAGCCCTTCAACTTCTACTTTGCGTTCCTATTTAGATTTTCGTCATCTCGCCTCCTCTTTAATCATCTAGACGGTACACAAATTTGGTAGTAGTTCCGTAATAAAAGAGTTACATACTGACGATATAATGCGAACAATCAGAAAAACAAAAGTTTGGACGAGTGAGTATGTAGGCAACAGGACATCAGAGCAATCAGTTATAGCCAGGAAAACATCATAACAATTGTTTTATGTTGCATACTATAATCAGCGGTACATATACGAGAATCCTCGAACTATCAACACCAAGCAAGAGAGAGATGTATATATGCTTCAGTACGATTAATCAAAACTAGTTACAATGTCATCCCAATTATAATCTGCGTACGCAATAAAGTCGTCAAAATGGTCTGCAGGAGTGAAGTCTCTGGCTAGAGGGTAAAATGCAACCGCATCTGAGGGATTATCTTCCAGGAGCTTTGCAATTTCACGATGAGAAAGCATTAAAGTCCTCTGCTAACTTTGTATAAAAAGCACTATCATCATCAGCAGAAGCAGCAAACTCGTGATCATCACGGGTCCCATATCCATCAACGGTGATATTGGCGAAACTATGCACATTGATGGCGAAGTTTAAGCTGCAGGTAGTGCAAGGGCATCTGCAGAAAATTCCATGTCATCCAGACATATCATGGGATCAAATTCAGGGTATTGAAGGTAATCCTCAAGGAGGTATTTTGAATATGAAGCAGTATAATCAGCAACAGCAAATGCAGCAAGTGGTGTTGGTGATGATGATAATGATGAAGTTTCATTATGGGCCCCTCCCATTGACGACGAAGAAGTTCAGCTGCAGGAGGCGGGATGCGGTTTGCAGTAGATTCATACTTTTCCAGAGATTTCACTGGACCAAATGTGGGTGAATAAGTACTAACATCGCCATCAGCGGACGTAGCAACTGCTACATCAGCCTCATTATTTCACATCCTTTGTCTCTTCGCGCATCCTTCCTCCTCCTCCTCGTCTCCCTCTTCCTCCCCTAACTCTTTCTTCTAGTAGATCTTACAGAACACAAGCTTATCCTGAATCTCACTCCTAAAGCCCAAGACTAATTCATCAACACAGTACTCGTGCATAATCCATTGATCGTGCATCTTTCCTTTATATCGGCATCCTTGAAACTCAGCTGATTCCATACCCAACCAAAACATTCACTTTCTTCTCATCCCTCACCTCTTGTTTGTAAATCCTTTTCTACGACTTTGCAGTCCCATTTACCTCCTTCGTCGACCTTACGGCTGACCCTCTTCTTGCTTGCAGGACGTCTCAAAGGAGACGTACATCTCTCCACTGTACGGAAAGCAATGGAGCTTTTGAAGGTTTCACGGTTTGTACGCGTAGACGCCTTCGCTCTTTATCAAGAAGTTTGGTTTGGTTCAGGGAATCCTGAGAACCTCCACCAAACGTACGTAGTGATACAGGATTTCAACGTCGATCGGCTTAAACTTGAAACCCACGTCGCAGAACTCTTCTTGATATTCCACTGCCGCCAATGCCATTGAATCAATGATCGATGCGATGCTACACGAGCTGAAATCAATTGAACCAAAACCTGGCCGAGCTCTTGACCAAAAAAAAAAAAAGAAACAAACAAAGACAGAAGAAGAAGAAACCCTAACATGGTTGAAAAATCTTAGTTCAAATCGAAAACAATATCTGCATATATAGCAATAGTCATGTTCCTTAACATAATTCTTGACTGAAACCTGAAGAACAATTTTTTGTGGATTTACAAATTTTTTTTTGATGACAATTTAATTTATTTGTATTCTTTTTAATGTCCACAAGATTATATCCATAGTGGAAACGTAATTTTCAAATTAGCCAATTAAACACTAATTAAGGGGAATAAATATTCATGATAAGTGTTATCCAAAAGTTTAAAAGTAACGGTGCTCTTTGTTTTTAAGGTAAACTACACTAAAATCCTAAGAACTTTCACCAAAACTCCTACTAAAATTCTGCATGTTGTAGATAACCCCATGATGATGTCAGGCCTTGCATTGGTTATACATTTAGATCCTGACTGTGGGGTTAATGCCATCATGGGGGTTGTCAGCAAAATGTGAAAAATTATTGGAGATTTGCTGCAATTCTAATAGTTATTGGCTATTTAGTGCGACTTTAGAACTTATTGGGTGTTTACTGCAAAATAGTAAAAGTTCTTAGGGGTTTAGTATAATTTACCCTTGTTTTTAATTATACATAAGAAGTATTATTTTATTGATTTTCTGTATCCATACAAAGTCGTCGATGTTTTTGTATCAAAAGAATATCATTTTGATTAAGTTTGTTAATACTACTTGGATGTAAGTGTTCGTAAAGTTATCATTTAAATAAGAGATAAATTGCAGACTCTACGTACACGGACTCCGTGGCCCAATGGATAAGGCGCTGGTCTACGAAACCAGAGATTCTGGGTTCGATCCCCAGCGGAGTCGTCGTCTTCGTAAAGGTTTTTGTCCAATTTTATTTTAGTCAACGCCGAGTACATTTTGACAATTTTACCCTCTTACGAAAATGTTCGAGATCCAATGTACATATCCCATGTACAGTTTACAAGTAGCGTGGGGAGGCGGAAAATTCTGCTTATTATAAAGCGACACATTTTTATAATGTTCTGGGAAATCATATTAGAAATAAATCCACGTGTGTTGGAATAACAATTAAAAAATTGTGGATTTAGTGAATTCTACTTTATCCCCGGGCAAAAAAAAAAGGGGACCTTGAAAGTAGTTCGAAACTTCATGAGTTATTTGTTTGTTAGCTTGGCTAAGTGTCAATTCACAAGTCATTTTGTAAACTTTATCCTTTTTCATTGCTCAGGGGTACATTAGTGTAATTTCTAGGGTGGGTACATTAGTGTAATTTCTGGAATATATCGGTGGGCAAAGAAGTAAATTAACAAAGGTCATCTTTCTCTTTCTTCCAATCGATGCCATGAACATGGGATCGGGCCTATATAATTCTATCCATTACGTTTTGGTTCTTAAAGGCATACGAATGAAAATCATAAGTTTCTTTCATTATTCTGACATGTGTAGGGGAGAAAAAGACAGAGAATAACAAAGAAACAAAATATAAATTTTTTTATTCTTTTTTCGGAAATTTATAAGTTTTGTAAGTTAGACGCGTGCATTTTATTCCGCAACAAAAGAAATAAAACTGAAACAAAAGATATAATAAATGAACAAAACCTTATCTGTCCCTGTAGAATAAAACGGTAGCGTCTCACATTTTAATCTGATGCCCATGTATTTTTGACATATTTAAGTTTATTAAAAATAATTTGTCTCTTGCATGTGCACATGTGCGTGCGCCAATGCTAGTACGTTGGTAATGACATTTTGTATGTTTTTCAGACATTATGCACACGAAAATGATGGGGGCGCTGCATAATGGAAGAAAGTACTTGAACAGAAAAGTTAAATTAATTAGATGCCTTTGTCAACAAAATGACAAGTGCAACACATTGTAAGGGCCCGTTTGGTTGGGTGAAATGGAGAGAGAAATGGACTGTAGAGTTGACAAAAGCGTTAGCTTTTGGCAGCTTTACAGCAAAATCGCCTCTTTAAGAGGCGGTTTTGCTATAAAGCTGCCAAAAGCTGGCAGCTCTACAGTCCATTTCCATCTCAAATTTGCCCAACCAAACGGGCCCTAAGAGATCACAAATTCAAGAAGCAATACACAAGTACGCCCAACTGCAACTGCTAAAAAGGAGCCAAACTCATCAAATACATACTTCACTAGAGATATAAGAAAACCTGTGGGCAAATACTTCATAAAATAATCCCATCAAATTCTCATTTCAGAAGATAATAGTCAAAAGTAATTTAACAGAAAGAAAGCCCTCATAAAAAGTAATGTCTTTACTGTACAGTGTTACAACCTCCGGAACATCAGATGCATACAGATAGTAAACGTGATATTGACATCCAGTACACATACTCAGCAAAATTGTTTGATGGATACAGCTCTAAACCCAAAAGTATTTAGAAATATGCTTCTTATAATTAACATGGAATAGTTTTATAGCTAAATACTAGACACTATAAAGAGGATAAATTAACTTGGTAGTACTGAGCACAAGGGACAAAAGCTAGAGGTTATTGGACACAGGACATTGATATTAGCTACTTACCATCTCAGAAAGCAAGAGACTTCCCTCTTATGAGGGCGAGGATTCGCTTGCAATATGGACTGGTTCGTAGAACTGCAGCATGATAGCGGATGGCATCAACTAGTGCAGTATACGCTGCACCCTGCATTAAGAGGAGATGATGACTAGAAGCATAAATATACTATTTTCACTAGAAAATTCTAAAAATATTTTAACAAATGAATTTCTTACTAGTCACATTCTTTTTCCTACTCAAGATTCCAGAGCTCCAAGATTTAAGGTTATACGCAATGTATTTACATCAGAAATTCAAGAAAGCTACTTGCGCTGAAACTTCTCTTAAGAGGAAATTACATGTGGTTTCAAAAGCTCAAAAAGTGACATGAATTTTCTACAAAACACTCATATTACTAAATTTTATATATCATATGTCCAGTTATTAATATGTCATTTATTAATATGACATTAACTCTGTGGATGGTTTTTGAAATTCCTATCAATTCTATCTTAAGCTAGCAACTACAGACACATTAATTTGAACCTTCTTAAGAGTGTACCGATTGAAAAACTTGGTTAAATTTTATAAGACTCAATTTAGTAGTGAAGACTACAGTCAAGTCATTTTGTGGGAGAAGGCTTAGATGACAGTGATGAAGATGATGATACACACGCTCTACATCGAATCCCCTTGTTTAGTTTACATATTAGTCTTTTGATTATCCAGCATATTAGCATCATAGCTTAAATGTAATAAAAGCAAGGGCGATGATAGAAACCTTGGTGTTTGATAGAGCAGATTGGATAACATAGTTTGCAAAAGGGTGCTGCAACAACTCCTCAAGCTCAGGTGCTGCCAACATCTCAAACACTATTGCAGCCTTAAGCTCTTCATGAAACTCCTTGAAACATTTTTCCACCACATTGCTGCTAAACTTCTGCATAGAGAGTTGCACATAATGTCCTTGAAATTGAGATGCCAAGATTGTGTTTGTCGAATGAGATTTCAAGCCTATAACATATTGGACCACGTAATTTCTGGAAAAAAAATATCATGGAAGAGAAGGGCAGTAAGTTGATGAAACAATGCTAACAAGAAACATAATTAACACTTGGAAGATTAACCTCAACAAAATAAGTTCAACAAAGGAACAACACCAGCAGAACTTCACTTTCATATATTGTACACAATAAGGAAAATGAAAAGAAAATCGAAGTAGTAATCCTCTACGCGTTTATCTATTATCCATTTATTACCATGTATTTATGCACGCTCACAAGAATCTACAAGAAAAATGTGTAATAAATGTATAATCAGATGCAAAACAAAAAAAGTACCCAAAAGCATCTTGGGCGAGCATTAATCCATTGGAACAGATTTCTGCAATCAAATTTGTCCGATAATCGCCAGAGGAGCGACTGATGCAGCCTTGCATGACACAGCATCCATGCCGATCAGTTGCGATCTCAATACAATATTTTATGGCAGCATCAAATATGCACTGTGACATATAATCATGTTAGAATGTAAGGAATGAGAAGATACATTAAGCATCAAACTAAATGATGGTTTTAGAACAGAATACATGTAAATTCAAGTCTGTTGTATTACTTTAAAAATTGAAATAAGCTTCAACACAAGAGCAAAATTAAGAGGAAAAATCTAGTACATATTATGGCCTTTCTATTTTTCTATGATATGGGAAGACTATATTTTGCTAATAGCATAATGATCAGTTAATAAATGTTGGCTAAACCAGAATAAATGCGTACACTAGTGCAGAGACACCTAAGAGTAGTGAGTAAATAACTGAATATCATTGCAATAAACTGTTTCCACTCAAAGTTGGACTCATTAGTAATCTAGGTATAGTCTCTAACAAGATTTATAGCAGGAAGTAGAACATCATAGAACTAACAAAATAATTGTAACTTATATCTTGCAGAGAAAGAGAGCCAAAATTTTCGACAGAGGCAAGGACATATGAAACAAATTATCAATGGATTTCCTGCTTTTATGTAAGTCAATTGTTCCTTTGATAAGAGACCCTCTGTTTTATTTCACGTTTAATGTGTTTGCGCAAGGCGGCTTACTAATGTATAAATCATTATTACTTGGTCCGGAATCAAGACCAGAAGTTGAGAGCCCAACAAAAATATTGACAAATTATTCTGCAAATCCTATATTTCGAACTGTGACTCATTTGGTGCAGAAATCTCAAACAAAGATAGTTACAAAAAAGCCCTTCTATCAAGCCTAAAATGCAAATTTGAAGTTACGGAGGCCTTAAAAGGCGCATTGATAAAGCTTGCCAATGTTACATTAAACGCTGGGTGCTTCTAGATATCGGACCTAGCGCCCAGCACTTAGACGCGTAGGCGGGTGCCTAAGCGGTTTCTGAGTGCTTCTTTTAGGCATTGGACCTGACGCCCAGCACTTAGACGTGTAGGCGGGTGCCTAAGCGGTTTCTGAGTGTTTCTTTTCTTTTTGATTATATATATATATATATATATATGCCAAAAATAGGGTGAGATACCCTGTTCAAAAAACTATATATATAACCGCCTGAATGTACATAAGAAGGCCAAAAATACAAAAAGTAAAGGGAAGGAAGCAAAGAAGATGTTGACGGAGGGGAGCGGACCTTTGTCGTCACCCTCCGGTCAACAACTTCAGAGCTTCCAAACCTGTCAAGATTCAAATAAAAACAAGGAAACACACTAAAATATCCTGCTTACCTAACCAATACCATAACCCAGCCCCACCCTAAATATTACATCCAAAGTTTACTGATATCCAAAAACATAAGAACCAACAAAAAACCAAAAAACCTCTAAACTTAAGTTGATGTACATTCAGGCATATTCAATCAAAGGTGCAT
>BQKN01000044.1:611966-628125 GCA_022839385.1 Asparagus kiusianus
TATATATACAGTTGTAGTTTTTCTCCCATGTTAGATTAACCATGAGTAGGGTACATCCTTTGATACATGGTATACATGATATGACCCATGATGATTATGAGTTGGGTGATATTATCTTATTATTGCACTACTACTCGAGGGTACTTCGATATGTGACATTGTTTTATATATGGTTGAGGTTTGGAGTAATTCTTTTGAGTGTTGTTTTCATTCATAGAGTTGGAATTGATATTTAGGAATTCACAATTTGAGATATGGTATATACATGAGGGTTTTCTTGTTTGGATTATTTTGCTCGACATACTAATTCTCGTGTTGTGGATTTTTAAATATCATATGAATAATTTTATATTGATATGTACTGACTCTATTTTCTTATATACTCCTACCCCTTCCCCTAAAAAGTGGTGGAGATGATCTCGCTAGTGCTTTGACGCTCGTTGTTTCCCCCATTTCAGGTAGTGAGTCCGACGTACGGAGAATCGCAGATTGATAAGATTGCATCTTAGATCCTATCTATATATTATTATATTTGTAGTTATCTCAGAACTCCACATTTAGTTGTTCATTTTCAGACTCTATACCTGTATTGTATTTTGTAGAGGCTGAGTGCTTTAGTGAGATTACATTTGACTCATTGTATTAAGATTTATTTTAGACTCGGAGATATTTTTATTCTATTTTTGTTAGCCTCAGTTATTGATTATTCTTATACTTCTTCTGTGCATATCTGATCTTGTACTATTTCTATTATTTACCTTCTTTGTACCTTCACCTTTTGTTGACTCTACTAGAGAGATAGTAACTGTGATGGTGCAATATGTGTTGGGTCCTTTTATTTTGATGATGATTTACAAATAATTTACATCTAATATTGTTTGTCTAGAGTTTATGTTTTGTATTTATTCTAGGCAAACAGTATGTTGGAGTATGGATGGAATTGAGCATTCACGATCATATCCAATGGAGATTGACGGAATAGTAGAGTGAAGCAATGTAATTCAAGTTAAAGATTCAAGTTCAAGCTTCATCCGCAAGTTTACCAAGAAGAGCTTATTAAAGATCAAGCTCGAGTAAAATAGTTTAGGTGTTATATTATGTGTGCTGGTACTTTAAGCTCAATCATATACACATACACGTTTTTAGTTTTGTATATATATAGTTATATATACAAGTTTTGGTTTTATAAGGTTTCAAGTTTAAATATGAAACAAATGAATATAATTGGAAAATACATACTTGTTTCATGTTTATATACTTATATATGATTTCATCAATATCAAGTTTATATAGTTCAATGAAATCATGTTTATTGTTTTGAAAGTTTGCAAAACATGCATTTTTGCATAATATTGAGTTTTTGGTTTATAGACTCAACAATAGTTTGTATCTTTTATCAAGTCCATAAAATTAGTTTATAAAGTTTTCAAAACATGGTTTAGTCAAAATAACAAAACAAGTGTTGTTGTATTTTTATGTTTTGGACTTGTTTTGAAAAATGATGAGTTTTCACAAATGTGAAGCGCAATTCCAAAAATTCTTTTTGTAACATGTTCATTTACATGTTTACAATGATTTCTCAAAGTTTTACATTTTTTAAAATTTATTTGCTATTTTTAAAGATACTTTAAAATTTAGTTTTACTATTCAAATCAGGCTGATACTATGTTATCAGTCGACTGATGAATGTGTTCAGTCAACTAAAAAAATGCTTGGAATAATAAAAAATTTCTGTTTTGTTTTGAACGACTGATAAGGTCATCAGTCGACTGATAAAGTCGTTAGTCGACTGATGAGCTAAAAAATACCTCTAACGTTCAGCTCATCAGTCGACTGATGAAAGCCGTCAGTCGACTGACGGTCTAACGGTTAGTTTTTTTTAGCTTTTCTGTTTTTGTCTTTTTGTTGGGTTTTATTGTTTTCTCTTGGCTTTGGGGTTCCTATAAATATCCCCACATATCCTCAGTTCATAACTAAGAAGAGAAAAGTTTTAAAAGAGTTTTACAATTTTGTTTAAGGGTTTAAGTTTTTATTTAAGTGTGTTTAAAAGTTTGGTTTGTGAAGAAACTTTCACAAGAGCTTGAGGAGATAATTCATTGGTGTTTGAGCATTCAACTCTTCTCCCTCTTTCTTGTTATCATAGAGAAGTTTTCCTAAACTCTATTTCTAGCTATTTATTGTTTTGTTCACAATTTCCATAAGCTAGATTTAAATTGAGTTTAGTTTGATTTTGTTTTATCAAATCTCATTGTTACACACATCCACTTGAGCTTTTAGTTTTTTCATACATAGTATAATTGGGGTTGTGAGAGATTGTAACTTTGAGTTGTGCTTAATTGAATTCTCACTTTGTTTAGAGAACAACCATTTGTTGTAGAGAGCTTAATTGTGAGGATTCACTTTGTAATACACTAGTACACCAAGAGGAGTGTGTGATGAGAGACATGATCGTCCCAAGAGGAGTAGGGTAGGTGGTAATGCCTAGAGAGAGGTTGTAATTCCTAACACTTAAGGGAGACACGAGCTAGAGACCAACACTTGAGGTGGTAGTTAGTGTGTTTACATTGTGAGTGTTGTAAAGTTTTCGATGAGCTAGAAAATCGAGTGTAAGGTGTAAATGTTATTCGGGTGAGCGTAGAAAACCCGGTGTGATAGTGGATTTCTCCCCGGGAGTGGGGAGCGGAGACGTAGAACGGAAGGTCCGAACTTCGTGATTATTTGATTGTGTTTGAGTTTGCATTGGCGTTCATTTATATTTGTTTGCTCATATCGCCTTTGTCTTATTATTTAGTTTGTTCACTATATTGTTTATATTTGTTTATTTTACCCTTGTGTTAGTTGTATATCCTTGCATATATATATTATCATATATTATACTTACTAGGATATTTATCAATAAGGTTTAAATTGGCATAAATCAGATTAGATTAGCATAAACCCTATTCACCCCCCTCTAGGGTTCCTTCCTAGTGGTATTAAGGTGCTTTCAATTTGTCGTAGCACGTGTTGGTGATTGGTAGGTTTGACAATCTGGGTTTCACTTTGGATTGCAACCTTGCATGAACCTTGGGGCGTCACAGTTGGTATCAAAGCTCTAAGTTCTAATATCCTTAGGGTCATCCATGTGTCATATTGTGGAGCTAGGATAGAGTTTCCTAGGAATCATGTATAGAGTCTGCTAGGATTTCCTAGTATGAGTGAGAACGTATTATATATATATATACGCGAAAACTTCAAAAACTTTTTTTTATGATGATTTGCTTTGAATTATAAAGCATGTTGTGAGTAATAAGTGATACGATTTACTTATTGGTATACGTTATGATATTCATGCTTGAGATCCCATTTACTGTGTTTAATAAGTTCTACTTTGAAACTTATAGATGTCGGGAAAAGGACGTGGACGCAAAGGTACTCATGCTCAGGGAGCTGAGCAAGACAATAGAGAGCCTGAGCCGTAGCAAGCCCCGCAGTACTTAGTGGATCTCATATCACCTTTGGTAGCTCGACTGGCAGCTATTGAGGAGTAGCTAGCATATTAGTCTCGACAGGAGACTCCCATTTAGGAGGAGATACTAGAGGAGACACCGGTAGATACACCACCACTACCAGTTAATGATGGAGCTACTTGTTTGGGGAGAAAGTTGATGTCTTCATTGATGCAGTCATTACAACTTTAGTCGTTATAATGACAACAAAAAAGATAGTCTTTTTATAAGACTCTTATACAATGAAAACGAAAAAAATACAACTCTCGTCAAAACAAACGCAACAGACGTTTATCCTCCGCTGCTTGCTTGGGATCTTGGCCTGTGATGGGGATGTTGATATTCGTGGACCACCAAACGATAAGATCAGATCCGGAGTTTCGTTGATTCGCGAAGGAATCAAGAAACTAAAGCAATTATCTCGGCAACAGCGAGATAATCACTCTTCTTTAGATCACCGCAATGGGGCAATCTCAAGGGAAGGAACCGAGAACTGTAGATCTGGCGAGCTCCTCTTGTTTATGCCAAAGAATTCACCGATATCTCCCCCTCCTCTCTGAAATTCGTGGCTCTTCAGTCTTCAGTTCGACAGGGCTTCACCAACGCTCGAGAATTCCAGATCTCTAAAAATGAAGACCCTAGGGCTATATTTATAGGCTTCGGGACCCCTGTTTTCATATAAGAACAACCGATTCCCTCTTATCCTTAGTTATAATCACTTAATCACATTCATGGATGATATTTTATCAGTTGGAGCAAATCCAGGCGGTTAACGGTCGAAAAACCATCAAAAATAGCCAAAATCAACTTTTTTGGGTTGCAGACACCCGTGGGTGTCTCGGCTTGGCTTAGGGTTTAGTTTCGTGCATTCTGTCTGTTTTCGCTGCATTTTCATCATCCGAACTCAGACTTACGCGATTCAATATGCGTCAGAAAGCCAATGAGGAGATCTACGAGCTTCCATGATTGAATCACATGTGGAGTAAATGGGACATGAGGGGTGTTTCGTGTTTCGTAAGTGACGCGAAGCTCCCGATCAGTTCATGTTTTCGTTATTCCGAAGTTTTGTTGTTTCGCGTGGTCCGTCGGCTCACTTCATGCGTTTGTCGTCATCAAATGAGCTTCTGTGACTCGAATAACAATGTTCAGCATCTTCTCTTTGTCTCGAGCCGCGTGCGGGGACCTATAGATAATTTTTGACGCCCACAGATACCCCCTCCAAAGTATTTAAGTCTTGTTTCTTTTATAGATGAGTCTGAAATACATTGGATATGATCGGTCCAACCTTCAATCAGTGTAAAAGGACCTGTAGTTAGCTTTGATTCTTGACTTCTTCGATTTTAATCTATTCGATATCTTTGACGAATAGGTGAAGTTCTCTAGACGCTGCGTTTATCGTCTGGCCGTCGTTGAAGTCTTAAATCAAAACTGGTGAGTTGATTTTTGTTCGTGTCGTCGAGTTGACTTTGAACTGACCATCTCCATCATAATATATTGACTTGCGTTGATCGCAATGTGTTGACTGGTGTTGACCTAGGGTTACGCGTTGACCGGTGTTGACCTAGGGTTTCAGATCGCCCAACGTTCACTTTTTTATCGCAACGCGTTGACTGGCGTTGACCTAGGGTTACACGTTGACCTAGGGTTTCGGATCGATCAGTGTTGACTTTTTCATCGCAACGTATTGACTGTCGTTGACCTAGGGTTACGCGTTGACCGGCATTGACCTAGGGTTTCGGATCGCCCGGCGTTGACTTTTTCATCGTAACGCATTGACTGGCGTTGACCTAGGATTATACGTTGACCGGTGTTGACCTAGGGTTTCGGATCGCCCGACATTGACTTTTTCATTGTAACGCGTTGACTGGCGTTTACCTAGGGTTACGCGTTGACCGGTGTTAACCTAGGATTTTAAACCGTCCAGCGTTGACTTTTTCAGTGCAATGTGTTGACCGACATTAACACAGTTTATACTCGTACGTTTGCTGGAGTTTACATAGTTTAAGCTCTTAAGGTATTGGAACATGGCGGTTCCAACAGTTGGGGCTGCAGGACCAACTGCTAAAGCTGATTCGTCTGCAGATATGGATCTTATCCCAAAATTGTTGGATGCTCGAGTCACGAGACCAACTAATGGGGCTGATGCGTCAATGACTCTTACATTCATAGGATTTTTGGCAAACCCTCAGCCATCAACGGGTTTGACGAGCCTTTACCAACTATCATTTGAGTTGGACTAGCATGTGAATTGTTTAAGTCCGTTCCGCATGTAACGTTGTGCTAAAAGAGTTAACTCTTTTAGTACTATGATATTGAATATGTAGACTTCATCTTTCTCATGGGAATAGACTACCCGGTCGCATGTATCAGATGTAGACTCAGGATTTTTTGGCAAATCCTTAGCCATCAACGGATTTGACGTGCCTTTATCGATTACCGTTTGAATCAGGCTTGCATGCAGATTGTTTAAGTCCATTCCGCATGTGATGTTGTGCTAAAAGAGTTAACTCTTTTAGTGCTACGATATTGAATACGTAGACTTTGTCTTTCTCACGGGAATAGACTACCCGACAACGCGTGTTAGGCGCTGACTTATCCCTTCTTAGGATTCGGGATAAAAGTCCTCAGACTCGGATTCTGGTGTTTTTTTGCACTCGGAGAAAGACTAAACCGGTAACGCGTGTTAGGCGTAGGCTTATCTCTATTTAGGAGTCGAGATAAAGTTCCCCGCGCGTGTAAGGCGCGGATTTTGGTGTTATTAATAACGGTCTCCCACAATGTCGAATATGTGGGCTTTTATCCTTTTTACGGTCAAACACTAACTGGCAACACACGTTAGGCACTGACTTATTCCTACTTAGGTTTCGGGATAAAATTCTCTAGACTTGGATTCTGGTATCTTTTTCAATCGGTAAAAGACTAAACCGACAACGCGTGTTAGGCGTTGACTTATCCCTACTTAGGGTTCGGGATAAAATTCCCCATGCATGTAAGGCACGGATTACAATGTTATTAATAACAACCTGCCACAATTTCGACTATGTGGGCCTTTATCCTTTTTACGATCAAAGACTAACCGGCAACGCGTGTTAGGCACTGACTTATCCCTACTTAGGTTTCGGGATAAAATTCCCTAGACTTGGATTCTGGTATCTTTTTCAATCGGTGAAAGACTAAACCGGTAACACGTGTTAGACGTTAACTTATCCCTACTTAGGCTTCAGGATAAAATTCCCCACGTGTGTGAAGCACGAATTTGATAGTGTTGAAATATTGTATCTTCTCTTGGGGCAAAGACGAACCCGATGCGGGAGAAGAAGAATTTTATATTCTATCTCCCAAAGCTGAAGAGAAAAAATTTTATATTCTATCTCTAGTTATCAAAGGAAACTCAAAGCGGGATCTCCACTTTAAGAATCCAGGAAGGTGAAACTAAGAGTGAGATCTTCACTCTGAGAATCGAAAAGATTCGGATAATCCTAACTGTCGAAAGGTTTGATTACCGAACTAAAGGTGGGTTTGTCATTTATCGAGAGTGAATTGCGGTTCTGGCCCTAAACAGTAGGAAGGTTTGACCAAGGAAAAAGTTTGAGAGACCCTAACTGTAGGAAGGTTTGATCGCTCGATTTGAAAGTGGACCTCTCGTTCATGGATGGAATCGAGAAGGGATTTTGATTTTGGTCCTAACTGTAGGAAGGTTTGACCAAGCGGGGGTTTAAGACAATCCTAACTTTTATATGTTTGATCGTTCAATTTGAAAATAGACATCTCGTTCATGGAAAGAATCAAGAGGGGATTTTGGTTTTGGTCCTAACTATAGGAAGGTTTGACCAAGCGGCGGTTTGAGACAATCCTAACTTTTATAGGTTTGATCGCTCAATTTGAAAATGGACCTCTCATTCATGGAAAGAATCAAGAGGGGATTTTAGTTGTAGTCCTAACTGTAAGAAGGTTTGACCAGGTGGATAATGAGAGTGGGAGTACAAATTACAGTGGGAGTGTTGATTCGTATAAATC
This sequence comes from Asparagus kiusianus, assembly GCA_022839385.1. NCBI lineage: Eukaryota > Viridiplantae > Streptophyta > Magnoliopsida > Asparagales > Asparagaceae > Asparagus > Asparagus kiusianus. The sequence continues at coordinate 619,472 of BQKN01000044.1, forward strand.
ACTCAAAGGAGGTTCCTAGTGTTAAGTGACAAATGCTTAACACGGAAGGGTTTGACAATTGTCAATAATCAGGAGATTAAAATTCTGAATACTATGTCCAGACTCTAATGATGGGAGTGTTGAGTGCATAGACGTAGCGGGAGTTTGTGTGAGAGTTTCTTATTCATCACCTTCTTGTAGTGACCAGGTTATCCCTAAGAATATTACACGTAGCATTCTTCCGGGAACTTCCCATTACATCCACCCTCAGCTTTTTTGGTGAAACTGGGTCTAACATTGTACTCAGCTGAACGGTCGAGGATCATGCCCAAGTAGGACTTACAGTAGATCAGATGCTGAGTGGGGGAACCCTTTCCGTCAAATGGAGTTGTTCAGGTTGAACTTCGTCGGATACGGTATCAACTCCCACTCTCTTGGGTAAGGACACAGAGTACCTGTCTTCTTCACCTGTCGAGTAGACATCAGAGCGTTGACTTTGCTCTCGAGGTCTTTCATCTTTTCGTCCTTGTCTGTATCCTTCTTTGGTCGATTTCGAGGAGGAACAATGGGGCCACCCCCAGTGTTGTCGTCATTAGTAGGACAACTCCCGACGTTGTTATTCTCATTGGGGCCACTCCTAGCGTTTTAGCCAACAGGAGGGTTATCTACATTGATGTATTCATCCACGTTTGAATCGCTAGCTGTTTGGCTAACATTATTGTGACGATTGGATTCACCTATCTGATTTGACAAGGCTCGGATCTGTTGATCATGCTCTTCCCTCATTCGCAGCATAGCCATTTCCATTTTGAACTTAAAGTTCTCTTTTTGCTTAGCCAAAGCATCCTCGATGATTTTGGTCATTTGTTCAGTGTTGATCATAAACACTTCCCGAGCTTGCCCCTCGCTAGACATTGTGTCGTCGGAGGTGATTGCAGAATAAGAGTCTGAGAGTTCGTCATCGGAATTGATTCCTTCGTGGATTTTCGAGCAATTGCTATGTCCGACGGCTTCTAGCTGGAGCCGAGATATTCATTGGGCGATTCCCAAACTGACTTCTCTTCTTGGAGAGAAATCGGGATTCAAGTCATTTGTACCCCTCACAGACTTTCCCTTGTCGACCATATTGATGGTTACCTCCGGGAGTTCGTCCTTTTGAACGACCGACCTTCTCTTGTGGAGATGCCTTGGCTTGGTATTCGACGTTTCAGTGGAAATCCTCTCGAATACTGAGACCCTCTATGGAGCGGTCTTGGGACAGCTACACGCTGATAATACTATCCTAATAATCTTGGTGCACGGACAGTGAGAGTCCGTTCCTCGGGTACTTCTCTTCCGAGACTTGTTCGTACCCCCAGCCCGATAGTACAACTCATCGGCATGATGATCGGAGCAATCTATCGTGTGTCGGCATGACTTCTCAGGTATAACGTTGTCGTCTGACGAACACGTTTTCTTCTGAGGACTTGCTGCCTTATTGGCGTTCTGAAGAGTCACGCGTTTAGAGCCACGCTCTTAAGAGCACGGGACCTCAACGGGCTCTTGGACTTTAACTCCCAGTCAGATGCGATCAGTTGTTGGAATTTTCTCCTTATGAGAAGGCTTCATATTATCATAAGGGCGTGTGCGACCCCTAGCTCATTGAGTTGCTCGGGGTTCCTTCACTAGGCCCAAGCATTCTTTAATAGGAGTTTTGCCTCGATCTTCATGTAGAGGACTCGTGCGAGCCTTCAATGGAATTCTAGATTTGGAGAGATTCACGCTGTCGTAGGGCTTCATCAGATGTGCGGGAGCAATAGGAGCAGAATCTGGAGTTGACGAAGGCCGGGGAGCAACCTTGGATCTGGAATCGAGTGAGAGACACGACTGGTGTCTCTTGGGTAGAGGTGCTATTTTGGCCTTCGGTACCCAAACCTGCTTAGATCTTGGTGGTTTCTTAACCACCTCTTCCCGCTGTAATTCTCGTGTCTTTCGCACAAGGATCTGGGCATGCGCAATAAGTGCGCAGCACTTCTGGATGTGCTCTTCGAGAGTAGAACGGGTTCGTTTGACCCAAACCCATTTGTTAATTAGAGATTGGGAGAAGGATCCCGATGCTTGTTGTGGCGATAGCTTAGCTATTTGGCGCTTTCTGAACTCCAAATCCGCTTGGTAACGGAGTCCGTCCACCTGATCCAAAGCCTTCTTTATAAAATCATTTCTTAATAAATTTATTTAGAGTTATCATAAAAGGTAAACTTGAGTAAATAACAAACTCAGGATTAGAAAATTTCAAATTTATTAAATAAATCAATTATTACATAACTCTATCAATTTGGCAAGTGACGATATTTTTATAATTTTTTTAGGAAAAGAAAAAAAAATGACAAAAATGCAACTAAAAAGGAAAAATAAAGAGGATAATAACTAATTCCAACCCACACACCTAAATTTTATATTGTTCTCAATGCAAACTCAATGATGCACAAAGTAAAGCAGATAAGAAGTAAAATACTTACATTTGGTCGGCTGATAGAATCTGCAATTACCTTTGGTCTGAGGAGGATGAAATCAAAAATTTATTCTTTTTCTTTCTTCTTTTTTTTCTTTTTTTTCTCTTTTTTTTTACAACTGAACAAGAAACTCTCAAATGAGAGAAGAATAAATTCTTTTTATTATTCTAAAAAAATAAAACAAACAATATAGAATGAAGTGTTCAACATGAAGAGCTCGTATTCTACATTAAATCCTACCTTATTGTTGAAAATTCTCCCCGAATTTTAAACAAATTCAAAATGATATAATCAATAAAGTAAAATTCCAAGTATTTCGAGGTGTTCAATAATTATTGCAACAAAGTAAGGTAGGTATTATTGGTATCATGCATTTTGCATTTCTTAATGAACTTAGACTCTTGTACTGTGAAGTTTTGTATTCTAGCAACCAATTCTTCTTTAACAACTTCCTCAACCTAAAGATTCAAGGTTGAGGTATGAAAATTTGGTTGCTGTTTATTTTCTAAAAATCTAAGTTCATCAAGAAAGAGTTCTTCACAATTCAATTCAAAGTAGCAAATGTTTAATACAGTTTCATTATTCTCAAGGACCTGATCTGCTTTTTCTAAAAACTCCAACTCCTCACCAAAAATTTCCTCAAAGCTCAAATCTGAATCTTCTTGTTCTTCTACTTCTTCTTCTTCTGATCTTTCTTGAATGTAATTTATTTTTAGAGGCTGATTATTTGGTTGGTCCCCTGGATTGAAAATGTTGAGATTAGCAGTCAAATTCCCAAAGGACAGCTTCATTTGACCAGTTCTACAGTTGATAAGAGCATTAGAAGTGGCTAAGAATGGTTGTCCTAAGATGACAGGTGTCTGTCCTTTAGGATTGGAAACGAGCTGTGTTTCCAAGACTACAAAATCCACTGAAAAAATATAATCTCCAACCTTAATCAGAATATTCTCTAACTCACCCATAGGAACCTTGACAGATCTATCAGCTAACTGTAAGGTGCATCGGGTTGGTTTTAGTACACCTAGACCTAATTATTGGCAGACCAAATATGGTAGCAAATTGACACTGGCCCCTAATTCTAAAAGCGCCTTATCAATGTGAGTATTATCAATGACACATGAAATGATAGGGGAATCTGGATCTTTATATTTAAAGGTATGGGATTGGAGAGCATATCACTGATATTGGCGGTCATAAAGACTTTCTTTGGAACATTTATTCTCCTCTTCTTAGTGCATAATTCTTTTAAAAATTTAGCATAAGATGGAATTTGTTCAATTACATCCAAGAGAGGAATGTTGACCTTAACCTGCTTGAATGTTTCTAGGATCTTCTCCTCTTGAAGGGAGTGTTTTCTAGGCCTGAGTCTATCTAAAAAGGGAGCAACTGGTCTAAACCTATCAAAAACAGGCTCAGGTTCGGGTTCAGCTTCTTGGTCATCTGAGAGGGGTGATTGTTGAATAGATTCATCAGAAGGAGAAGGAGAAGGAATTTGTACTGGATCAAGAGTTTGACTTGGAGGAGTTCTCACTTGATTATCGACCAATCTACCTGACCAAAGTGAATGGATTGCATTCACTTGAGCTTCATAGGATGAATTGGATCCTGTGTCCTTAGGGTTGACCACGGGTTAACTCGGAAATTTTCCCCTCTCTCTCTCTCTCTCTTTCACTTATGGCACTAGCTAGTTGACCAAGTTGGGATTCTAATCTAGCTATGGCTTGAGTGTTGGAATTAATTATTTGTCCGGTTGATTGCATGAAGGAATTCAGAGTGCTGGATGTTTGAGTCAACATATTCGTGGTTTGAGTGGATGCCTTAATTATGGTTTCTAAACCCTTTTCCAAGACATTGAGTCGTTTCTCCTAATCTAGATTGTGAGGAGTGTGAGTTACAGCTTGATGATGAGGAGGCTGATTTTGATATGGTAGATTGGGTTGTTGAAATTGTGGATTAGAATTGAAAGGAATTGTGTTCCCCTAGGAAAGTATTGGTTTGAAGTGGGATTGAAATTTTGATTCCCTTGGAGACTTCCTTGATTCCATGCGAAATTAGGATGATTTCTCCAACCTGGATTGTAGGTTGGAGAAAATGGATCATTCATTAGACGTTAGAATGCATCATTCATTTGTTCTAATGAATAGGTGTTTCCTAGAAGCGGGCATTCCTCTGAAACGTGGGTAGGAGACTAACAATTATGACATCCTGGGGAAGAAACTTGATTAATTTAAGCTGGAGCTCGTTTCTTAATTTCTAAGACTTCTAACCTTTGTAGAATTGTCGTCATCTTTGCTTCGGAGGTAATGTTCGACTCTAAGGAAATACCACTAGACTTAGGTTGGGAAACTAACGAAACCCTGTCATTACAATGTTTCCATTGCATGGTTTTCTCAGATAGACTCTCTAAAAACTTCCAAACTTCATCAGCATTTTTTCATGAAATCCCCTTAGCACATCGATTCTAAGGAAGTCTTTAAAGAATAATCAATCCTTCATAGATGATTTGGCATAATCACCATTTTCTAGACCGTGATGATGACATTAGATGAGAAGATATTTAAACTTATCAAAATACTTCCAGAATGGTTCCCCTGGGACAATTTTAAAATTTTGAATGCTATTTCTAAGCTTAACCGTTTTATGAATTGGGAAAAATTTCTTAAGAAAAATGATGATAAATTCCTCCCAAGTTGTGATGGAATTTATAGGTAAGCTGTATAGCCATTTTTTTGCTTTGTCTTTGAGGGTAAAAGGAATAAATCTGAGTTTGACTGCATCTTCAGTTAATTCTCTCATTTTAATCATCATACATACTTCCTCAAATTCTGAGATAAAAATATATGCATCTTCAGTTTCATTCCCCAGAAATTTAGGAAGCATATTTATATAATACGGTCAAAGCTCAAAGTTAGTTCCATTTGCCTCAGGGAGCCTAATGCAAGATGAATACATTCCTAGTAGGATAGCACATATCTTGAAGAACGGGTGGATTAGGATACGCCATTTCTATGATTGGTTCAAAGCGAATTAATCGATGTGTATTATCCTTAATCCACTTTTACATACACCCAAAATAATTTTTTTACACTTAAAAAAAAGAAAAAAAAGTTAATTTTTTTTGAGAATAAAAAGGTAAAAAGATCTAAAACAAATCAAAACAATCACTTTTTAATCATTCTAATTCTAGGGTTAAGCCTAACTCTGCTAGACCAGCTCCTAACCAAAAACTCTTAAAGTAAAAAAATTAAAGTTTTATCCGGATAGTTAGCCAGGTAAGGATAGTATTTGAGGGAGATCAAAGATCAATTAAGTACCTCGTTCCTTGCGGAGCGCATTACGGAACCCTTAAACGTTGCCTTAGACACCAACTAATCCAAGAAAACTTAAACCGGTTTACTTAAGGATTTATTGTTCCTTAATGAGCTCGAATCCTTAGGGGCCAACGTCTAATGAGTTTTTAAAAGGCTTAGGTTTGTGTAGTGAGGAATTAATGATTTTTGGGCTAAGGAAAGGGTGATAAAATCCCTCACCTTATCTTGATTAGGGGTTTTTTCCTTAAAAATATTTTCAAGTGTATACCAAATCAAGATGCTCAAATCACTTTGGTGAATTCCTACTAACTATATGCAATGCAACTCTATGAATTAAAAGCAACTAAAAAGGATGGTAAAAAAAATCTTTTTTAATTAGGGTTAACAATCAAACAATTGTGAGAATGAGGAATATTGTTTGAATTAATTATCTTGTTAGCAAATGTCCAAGTGGAGGGTGGATTTTATTATGGTTGACAAAAATAAATTTTTTTATGTCCTAATTGTCTCTAATTGTGAAGAAGTAACTAACGGGTGAAATTGAAAATTCTAGAAAGAAGAGTTACCTCAAACAAATCCTAAATATGAATCAAAAACCTCAAGTAATTCTTCAAATCCTTGATCTTCAATCCTTAATCTTCAACTCCAAGTGGTTCCTTCACAAGAAAACACATAAGTTAATGAACCAAAAATACTCATAGTCCTCACTATGATCTGACTTGCGTCTTTGGTTGTTGATATTTCATTTTTCTGTCATCTCACGAATGTGATAAATTATTTTCTAGAGCTGTTCCATGTGTTTATTTAGGAATTAGTCCGGAATATTGAGGTTATCATTGTTATGATCTTGCATCTCGTCGGGTTCATATATTTAGACACGTTTAGTTCGAAGAGGAGTCTTCATATTACTCTAGTTCTGATAACTTTAATTTCCTCCACACTACTGATCGTTCTTCACCGCTAGTTGCGCCACCCACTTACCTCCGTTCTCCTTTTGAGATCTTCCTAACATCTCTCCATCTTTTTTTGTTGAATCTCCCTCACCTGAGCCTTCTCATACATCATCTGCTCCCCTAGCTCCCTCTCCCTTGGACACGGTGCTCACTACAAAACATACTGCTGATCTTCATGCACATGCGCCAGCATCTCCCCCGCATGACATTCCTCTTGCTCTTCGTAAAGGAAAATGACCACATGTCATGCCTAAATGGTATACTTCGGTTACTTCCTATTCACCTATCTTTCATAATTTTCTTATTGTCATTCATACTACTATTGAGCCAAAGTCCTTTCAAGAGGCAATTCAATTTTTAGAGTGGAAACAGACTACGGCTAAGGAATTTTAGGCCTTTCAGCAAACACACACATGTGATGTTGTTCCTTGTCCTCTTGGAGTCTCTCTAGTTGGCAGTAAATGGATTTATAATGTCAAGTATCGTCCTGATGGCACCATTGAACATCGGAAGGCCAGTTTAGTGGCTCGAGGTTTCACTCAGCAATATAGTATTGATTATGAGGAGACATTTACTCCTGTTGCTCAGATGTCCACCGCTCGTACTCTTCTTGCAGTTGTCACTGCTCATCATTGGCCCACATATCAGATGGATGTCAAGAATACCTTTCTCTATTCGAGACAATGTATATGCATCCCCCTCCAGGGTACAATATTTCTCCAGGACATGCATGTCTCCTTTGCTATGCTATTTATGGTCTCAAACAGGAACCCCACACTTGGTTTGAGTGTTTTCGTCGTGCTCAAGGTGGGCTTTATGAAAAGTTATCAAGATGTTTCTCTGTTTGTTCACACTACATCACACGACAGAGTTTTATTACTCCTTTATGAAGATAATATGATCATTATAGGTGATGATGTTGGTGGTATAAAGTATACAAAATCTAAATTATAACAACAGTTTTACATGAAGGATCTTGGATCTCTTCACTATTTTCTTGGTCTAGAAATCTCTTAGGGCCCGCGTGGAGTACTACTATCTCAATAGAAATATCTCTCAGATATTCTAGCTCGTACTGAGCTAACTGACGATGCAACTGTCGATACTTCACTTCAAAAAATATCAAACTTCGCTCTACTGATGGTGAGCCTCTATCTGATCCTACCTGATACTGACATCTTGTTGGTAAGTTGGTCTATTTGTGCATCTCTCGACCAGATATCTCTCATGCTGTTGGTATTGTCAGTCAATTTGTTGATGCCCCATGTTCTGTACACTATGCTGCCTTATTACGAATTCTTCGGTATCTCCAGGGCACTAACACTCTCTCTTTTCTATATCCTGCTACATCCGATTTAGAGTTTTGGGCATATTCTGATGCTGATTGGGTTGGTGATTCAACTACCAGAAAGTCTACCATAGATTACTGAATATTTCTTAGTGATTCCCTTATTTCCAGATGGAGTAAGAAACAAGATGTTGTTACCCTTTCCAGCATCGAGGCAGAGTATCATGCAATGTCCATAACAGATAAAAAGATTATTCATCTTCGTCGTCTTCTCAGTAATTTTTGTATTTCTGTTTTGACTCCTACTCTTCTCTACTGTGATAATAAGAGTGGCATCTAGATTGCTAATAAACTAGTATTTCATGTGAGGACCAAACACATTGAGATAGACGCTCATTTTGTTCTTTAACAAGTTATCAAGGATAAGACAATTCAACTTCTTCATGTCTCATCCGTCAATGAGCTTGCATATTTCTTCACGAAGGCCTTACATGTTCATCGATTCTAGTTTCTTATACGCAAATTCACTTTGTTTGACCTAACATGAATTTGAAGGGGGCTGTTGATATTATGTCTAGTCCCATATTGGTTATGAGATGACAATCACCCTCCTCTACTTGTGTATATATAT
>BQKN01000044.1:628525-644543 GCA_022839385.1 Asparagus kiusianus
AAAATAAAAATGATAATGAAAATGAGAATCATAATGAAAATGAAAATGAAAGTAAAAATGAGAATCGGGATCAGAATGAAATTGATATTAACAATGAAAATGAGAATCAGAATAAAAATGAAAATGAAAATGATAATGAAAATAAAAATGATAATGAAAATGAGAATCATAATGAAAATGAAAATAAAAGTAAAAATGAGAATCGGGATCAGAATGAAATTGATATTGACAATGAAAATGAGAATAAAAATATTTTACGCAATGAATTTGATAATCAATCCATGCTCATGAATTTGAATATTTATGATCCAAGAACTTGGGATAATTTGGACACAAAATCTAGAGATATATTAGTGGAAAATGGCCTTATAAGAGATCTATTAGTCAAAAAAGGTCCTAAAGATAAATTAGGAAGGTGTTTTTCTTCTGCATTTTACACTAGGCATTTATCAAATGGAGAGAAATACGATAGGAAATGGTTAGTTTATTCAAAGGATATCGATAAAGTATTCTGGTTTTGTTGTAAATTGTTTAAAAATGATATTAAGAAAAGTTTTTTAATAAATGAAGGATTTAATGATTGGATACATCTTAGTGCTAGTCTTAAAAAACATGAAACAACTAATGAGCACATCATTAACATGAGTACTTGGCTTGATTTACACATAAGATCAAAGAAAAACAAAACAATCGATAAAAATATTCAAAAGCAAGTTAATAAAGAGAAGGAATATTGGAAGAAAGTATTACAAAAAATAATTTCTGTTGTTAAATATCTTGCTAAACATAACTTGACATTTCAAGGAACAAATGAGAGAATTTATCAAAATAATAATAGAAATTTTTTAGGCTTAATTGAAATGATTGCAGAATGGGATCCGATAATGCAAGAACATGTTAGACGTATTGATCATGGTGAAATTCATTATCATTATCTTGGTCATAGCATTCAAAATGAATTAATAAGTATGTTAGCTTCTAAAATCAAATGTGCAATATTTCAAAAAATTAATGAAGCTAAATATTTTTCAGTAATACTTGATTGTACTCCGGATGCAAGTCACCAAGAACAAATGACTTTAATATTATAATGTGTCGATATTTCTACAAGCCCGATACAAATAGAAGAATTTTTTGTAAAATTTTTCAAAGTAAATGATACATCTGGACAAGGACGTTTTGATGAATTGCAAAATGTGCTAAAAACTCTTAATCTTGATATTGATAATGTATGAGGTCAAGGGTATGATAATGGATCTAATATGAAAGGGAGACACCAAGGTATACCAAAAATATAACTTGATATAAATCCTAGAGCATTATACACGCATTGTGGTTGTCATAGTCTTAATTTAACACTTTGTGATATGGCAAATTGTTGTGGTAAATCAAAAGACTTTTTTAGAGTGATACAACACATTTATACATTATTTTCTCACTCAACAAAGCGATGGAAAATTTTGATAAATAATGTAAAAGGTTTAACTATAAAGCCACTGTCGGCTACACGTTGGGAAAGCCATATTGAAAGCGTTAAAGTAATTAGATTCCAAACGCTTGAAATAAGAGAAGCACTACTTCAGTTAGCAGAAACTGATAATAACTCGAAAATAAAGAGTGAAGCGGATTCTTTAGCAACACATGGAATTGGAAATTTTGAATTTTTATTAAGTATTATTATTTGGTATGATATATGTAGGCGTCTAAAAATACCTATAGGTATCCACACACAGTTCGAGACAGAGAGAAGGTGATGAATGTCATTATCTAAGTCTAAGAGGATTATGCGACACCGACGAACACATAAAGCGAAACGGCAAACCGAATGGTATGTACGCTCACCGGCCACCTCCAAGTGGGTCGTGCACTCGTCAACCAGCTCCAAGAGGCCCGGGTGCTCACCGGCCACCACCAAGTGGCCCGCATGCCCATCGGCCACCAAATCGGTGAACCAAGCGGCCCGCGTGCTCACAGACCACCACCAAGTGGCCCGCACGTTCATCGGCTATCAAATCGGTGAACCAAGTGCCCCGCATGCTCATCGGCCACTACCAAGTGGCTCGCATGCTCATTAGCCACCAAATCGGTGAACCAAGTGACCCGCGTACTCATTGGCCACCAAAACAGCGTACAAGTCAACGAAACGACGAAATACGCGTAACGACGGAACAAGTCAAAACCCGGAAACCAATAAAAGCCACTGGCGGCCGAGTCATATCAAAACAACTCGGCCAAACCAGTGGTTCGGCCCATAGCCATGTCACCAAATGGTGACTCGGTGGCCGAGCCACCATTTGGTGGCTAGGCCAAGGCCGAGCCACCATTTGGTGGCCCGGCCATGGCCGAGCCACCATTTGGTAGCTAGGCCAAGGCCGAGCCACCATTTGGTGGCCCGGCCCGGCCGAGCCACCGGGTGATGCTTCGGCCAGATTTGATCTAAAAGTGTGATTTTTCGGTTTTCACGGATTCTCTCGGGAGTTGTTTGGTTCTAGACGTTCCAACTGATCTGATACTGTGGTTTTACAATTGTTAACTAAAGATAGAGAGAAATCCATCATTCTCATCCAAATAACCGCATCCGAGGCCTATAAATATGAGCCAAAGGCCTCCATTTTATAGGGCTGAATATCAAGAGGACGAAGCATTGCCGAATTGGGAGAGTGGAGCCACGAATTAACAGCGAGGATTAGCAGATCATGGCGAATTCCTGTGTATATAGAGTGGAGTTCGAGAGATTTGAGACTTGTCCCTTATTCCTCTGGATTTAAGCTTGGTCTTAAATCTCGAGAAGAGCCGTGATCTCGCTTGGTCGAGATTACCGCTACTGTGATTACTTCCTTCATAAAGTAAGAGCTTTGATCAACTTAATCTGTTAACCGGATCTGATCCGCGGTGGTCCACGGATATTAACATCCTCGGCACAGACGAAGATCCCACACAAACAACAGGCGATAAACGTCTGTTGTGTGTTGTTTGAAGGAATTGTAATCTTATATTTTTATTGTGTAAGAAGATCTTATAAAAAGATCAACTTTTTATTTATTTATTGTAATGGCTAAAGTTGTAATAGATTCGATGATAATAAAAATAGCAATTTTCGACCCAAACAAGCTGGCAACCACAGTGGGAGCCAACAGTTTCACTGCCGAAGCTATCGTACCACAACTGCGGATCCGGATTCTGGTTTACGAAGAGGTCGAGTACGAGTTCGACCAACTGAAATTTGAGGAGTATCTGTCATCCTCCTCCTCCTGATCCTCCACCCCTTGCAAGCACGGGAAGATCAAGGCCCCCGTTGCCACTGCAACCCCGCCTTACAATGCCTCTCCGGCCTCTAACGAGACCGGATCTACAGATCTGAACCTTTCCTCCACCAAGGAGTTGATTGCTGAAGGCGCGCTAACCCTATCAAAGAGGGTACACCAAAGACAGCGCCAACGACTTGCGCGTCGACTTGGTAAGGTTTTGGAGCCGTTTGACGGGATCGGCTATGAGGCGGATCAGAAACGTAGAAGGCACCAAGTGGCCAAGCAGCAAATGAATGGCATATCCTCCAAGCCAACAGCGAATGAATGGATCCAAGTCAAATGGACCCGTTCAACCCTTAAGGAGCGCATTCAGAAGTGTCATGCCTTGATTGTGCATGCACAGATCCTCGTGTAGGAAGCGCAAAAGTTAAAACGGGAAGAGGTGACCAAGAAGCCACCAAAACCACGCTAAGTATGAAGATCAAAATCCGAAATGGTGCCGACAAAAAATCGAACACCGCCCGGAAATCGCGAAATAGCCCTGGCTGGCTCGGTCAAAACCGGGCCACCAAATGGTGGCTCGGCCATGGCCGAGCCACCATTGGTGGGTTGGCGTCTGAACCGAACCATTCCGGTTCGCTTTGTGTCTGGTTCACCTCCCGCGGCCTGTTTTGAGTCTCTGATAGCTCCTATTACTATCCCGATGAATTCCGCACTTCCGATGGAGCCCCACGACAGTGTGGACTTATCCTGATTCAAGATGAGGATGGCGGATTGCCTGGGTCCTTTGCATGAGGATCGAGGCAAATTTCTGATCGAAGAACGCTTGGGTCCGATGACTAAACCCCAAGCGACTCCTCGAGCTGGGGGTCGCACACGCCCTCGCAACAATTTCAAGCCTTCTCATAAAGGAAAAACTCTGGTTTCCACCCGCCTGGGGGTGTGTATCCAAGACCAGGAGCCCGTTAAGATCCAGTGCTCCCAAAAGTGTGGTTCTAAACACGTGACTCTTGAGAACGATTATAAGACAACAAATCCCCTAAAAGAAACATATTCATCTGATGATGACAATGTTATACCCAGAGAGTCATGCCAACACACGATAGGTTATTCCGGTCATCTGACTGATGAGTTGTACTATCAAGTTAGGAGTACGAAGAGATCTCAAAAAAGAGATACCCGGGAAATGGGCGTTCATTGTCCGTGTGCCAATATTATCAGGGCAGTATTATCAGTGTGTAGCTGCCCCAAGACTGCTCCGCAGAGGGTTTCGGTATGCCAGAGGATCTCTAACAGAACGATCGAGTCCAAACCAAGGCGTTTCCGCAAGAAACGATCGGCTGTTTGAGATGACGAATTCTCAGAAGTTACCATCAATATGGTCGATAAGGGAAAGTCCCCAATAGTTCCATGTGGTTCTAACCCCAACTTTTCTCCAGGAAGAAGAGTTAATTCTGGAATAGCTCGACTGATGTCTTGACTCCAGCTGGAAGTGGTTGGACTTGAACAATCCGCAGTCACAGTTAATATGGTTGATAGAGGAAAGTCAATTCAACTCTCGAGTTCTGACCCTCTCATATCGCATCGTCTAACCCGTTTACGGTCGAGAACCGTTAGACAAAGAGACTATAAGAGGATGAATCGAGGATTATCCTCAGAAGACGAAACGTCAGATGCCAACTCTGCAGTCTCTTCTGACAATACGATATCCACCCCTGGTCAATCCCGCGAAACATTCATGATCAATACTGAGAAAATAGCCAAAATCATCAAGGATGCTTTGACTAAGCAAAAAGAGAACTTCAAGTTCGAATTGGAAATGACCTCGATGCGGATGAAGGAAGAGCACGACCAACAAATCTGAGCTTTGTCAAATCAGATAGGTGAATCGAGTCGTCGCAACAATGTCAACCAAGCAGAAAGCGATTCAGACGTGGATGAATACGTCAATGATAATAACCCCATTATTGACCAAAATGCTGGGGGTGGTCCTACGGAAGACAATAACGTCGGGGGTGGTCCTAACAATCATTATAACACTGGGGATGACCCCATTGTTCCTCTCAGAAATCGTTTGAAGCATGATACGAACGAGGATGAAAATATGAAGGACCTCTAGAGCAAAATCAACGCTCTAATGTCTGCTCGAGAGGTAAAAAGGACCGGCATTCCATGTTCCTATCCAAGAGAGTGGGATTCAATAGCATACCCAGTGAAGTTCAACTTGATTAACTTCACGCTGTTTGATGGAAAGGGTTTGCCTGCTCAATATCTGATCTACTTTAAGTCCCACTTAGGTATGATTTCCGGTAATAAAGCCCTGATGGTTCGATCATTCATTGGCACCTTTCGCGGTCCCGCCTTCAATTGGTACCGCCGTCTCAAGCCTAAAAGCATCAAAAGCTGGGACGACTAGGAAAACATGTTCCTCACTCACTTCTTTGATGATGACACCGAGGTATCAATCAGGACACTCTTTGATAAGAAGAAAAAAGACGACGAGACAGTCGACGACTTCGTCAAGCGCTTCCGAAATAAGGTGATGAACTGCTGAGATCCGATCACAGAGGACTTCATCCTCCAAACCTGTCACAACAACCTCTCTTTGGACGTGTTGGAAGTTATGGGAGTAGCACCGTCCAATAACTGGAAAGAGTTAAAGGTGCGCGGGGAGTGGACCGAACGCTTCCTCATAAGGAAGAAGACCGAAAGAAGCCGGCAATCAATGCCTGTGGCTACTGGTGATGATAATCAGATATCACAACAACAACCTCAAAAACAGCAAAGGACTCCAGATCCGAGACTCCAAAAAGTATACTCTTTCAAAGATGAGGAAGTTCCAGATATTTTCGAGTACCTCCTGAATAGCGGGGAAATTGAGTTACCACCTATTAAAAATCAGGAGGGAGCTAAGAGGATTACAGACCTAAATTACAGTGCATACCACAGGAGGGTTCTCCATCCTACTGAGGTTTGTTTCGGTCTAAAGAACAAGATTCAAGCTTTAATCGGTTCTGGCGCCATAAAGCTAGAATAAGCCGAATGACGGTGACACACTCCGAAGAGTATACGAGTATAAACTGCTCCTCGATACTCCAATAGGTATATGAGTCTAAACTATTTCCTACCATTCACGGGAAGTTCCTTGAGAATTTTTATATGTAATATTCTTAAGGATAACCTGATCATGTAGCTGAGTACAATGTCAGACCCAGTTCCGTAAAGAAAGCTGGGGGTGAATGATTCATGTAATGGGAAGTTCCCGGGAGAATGCTACATATAACTTTCTTAGGGATAACCTAATCATTACAAATAAAATGATAAAAAAACTAAATCCCCACTGTGATTTCCGAACGCTCCTTTGATAAGACGAGATTTGATCACTTCGTTGGATCAATCTTTCCTCATAAAACTCCTATTGGTGTTTGACGATTCACAGTCTTCCACCACAAAAATCCCCCATCGATTAGACTAATTAACGGTGGGACCACCAAAATTCTTTTCGGTTGAATCCACTCAAACTCTTGCTACGTCTATGCACTCAACCCTCCCATTGTTTGAGTTCGGACAGAGTACTTGGAATTTTAATCTCATGATATTTGACAATTGTTAAATCCCTCTATGTTAAGTATTTGTCACTTAACACCAGGAACCCACTTTGAGTGATTTGTATGAATCAACACTCCCATTGTGATTTGCTCACCAACTCTAACTTGATCAAACCTTTAAACAATTAGGACCACAACCAAAACCCCCTCTCGGTTCCTTCCATGAACGAGAGGTCTACAAATTGAACGATCAAACTTTTAAAAATAGTTAGGATCGTCTCAAATTTCCATCTTGGTCAAACCTTTAAACAGTTAGGACCATAACCAAAATCCCCTCTCGATTCTTTCCATAAACGAGAGGTCCACAAATTAAATGATCAAACCTTTAAACAGTTAGGACCAAGGCCGGAATACCCTTTCGATAAACGAAAGACTTCCACATTTTCTTATTTGGCCAAACCTATAAAAGTTAGGACCGAAATTAGAATTTCACCTTAATAAATGAGGAATTCTTTTCTTGGATTAAGCAACCAATCCTATAAAAGTTAAGGTTGCTTGAATCTTTGCGATTCTCAGAGTGGAGATCTCACTCCTAGTTTTACTTTTTTGGATTCTTAGGGTGGAGATTCCACTTCGAGTTTTCTTGGCAACTGAAGATAGAATATAAAATTCTTCCTCTTCGGTTTTGGAAAATAGAATATAAAATTCTTCCTCTCCTATTTTGGGTTCGCCTTTTCCCCAAGAGAAGACACCACATTTTCAACTTCAAAATCCGCGCCTTACACGCACGGGGAATTTTATTCCAAATCCTAAGTAGGGATAAGTCAACGCCTAACACGCGTTGCCGATTAGTCTTTTGCCATAAAAGGGACAAAAACCCACATATTCAACATTGTGGCAGGTTGTTATTCATAACGCCAAAATCCGCACCTTACACGCGCGAGGAATTTTATTCTAAATCCTAAGTAGGGATAAGTCAATGCCCAACACACGTTACCGGTTTAGTCTTTTACCGATTGAAGAAGATACCAGAATTCTAGTCTGGGGACTTTTATCCCGAAGCCTAAGTAGGGATAAGTCAGTGTCTAACACAAGTTGCCGGGTAGTCTATTCCCGTAAGAAAGACGAAGTCTACATATTCAATATCGTAGCACTAAGAGAATTAACTCTCTTAGCACAACGTTACATGTGAAAATGAGTTTAAACAATTCACATGCTAGCCTGATTCAAACGGTAGTCGGTAAAGACACGTTAAATCCGTTGATGGCTGAGGATTTGCCAAAAATCCTAAGTCTATGTCTAATACACGTCGTCGGGTAGTCTATTCCTATTAGAAAGATGAAGTCTACGTATTCAATATCGTAGCACTAAGAGAGTTAACTCTCTTAGCACAACGTTACGTACGGAACGGACTTTAAACAATTCGCACGCTAGCCTGACTCAAACGGTAGTCGGTAAAGGCTCATCAAACCCGTTGATGGCTGAGGATTTTTCAAAAATCCTATAAATATGAGAGTCATTAACGCACCAGCCTCATTAGTTGATCTCGTGACTTGAGCATCCAACAACTTTAGGATGAGATCCATACGTGCAGATGAATCAGCTTTAGCAAGTTGGTCTTACAGCCCCAACATTTGAGACCGTCATGCTCTAATGCCTTAAGAGCTTAAACTGTGTAGACTCCGGTAAATGTACGAGTATAAATTGTGTTAATGCCGGTTAACGTGTTGTGATAAAATTCAACGTTGATCGATACAAAACCCTAAGGCTAACGCCGATCAACACGTAGCCCTGGGTCAACACCGGTCAACGCGTTGCAACGAAGATAATCAGTTCAAAGTTAACTTAATGACACAAGCCAAAACTAACTCACCAATTTCGATTCAAGATTTTGACAATGGTCAGACGATAAACGTAGGGCCGGAAGAACTTTATCTATTCGACAAAACACTAAATAGACTGAAGGCTGAAGAAGTCAAGAATTGAAGCAGTTCACAGGTCCTTTGACACCGACTGAAGGTAGGGGCCTATCATATTCAAAGCATCACATACTCTTCTATAAAAAAAATAAGTCTGAAATACTTTGGAGGGGGTATCTGTAGGTGTCTAAAAATTCCTATAGGTATCCACACACAGCTCAAGATAGAGAGAATGTGATGAATGCAATTATCTTAGTCTAAGAGGATTATCCGACGCCGACGAACACATAAAGCAAAACAGCAAACCGAATGGCATGTGTGCTCACCAGCCACCTCCAAGTGGCCTGTACACTTGTCAGCCAGCTCCAAGTGGCCTGCGTGCTCACCAGCCACCACCAAGTGGCCTGCACGCCCATCGGCCACCAAATCGGTGAACCAAGTAGCCCGCGTGCTCACCGGCCACCATCAAGTGGCTCGCACGTCCATCGGCCACCAAATCGGTGAACCAAGCGGCCCGCGTGCTCACCGGCCACCACCAAGTGGCCCACACACTTATCAGCCACCAAATCGGTGAACCAAGTGACCCGCGTGCTTACCGGCCACTACCAAGTTGCCCGCACGCTCATCAGCCACCAAATCGACGAACCAAGTGACCCACATACTCATTGGCCACCAAAACAGCGTACAAGTCAACGAAACGACAAATTACATGTAACGACAGAACAAGTCAAAACCCGTAAAACCAATAAAAGCCGCTGGCGGCCGAGTCACATCAAAACGACTCGGCCGAACCAGTGGTTCGGCCCATATCCATGTCACCAAATGGTGACTCGGCAGCCGAGCCACCATTTGGTGGCTAGGCCATGGCCGGGCCACCAAAGCCACCATTTGGTGGCCCGGCCAGGCCGGGCCACCAAAGCCACCATTTGGTGGCCCGGCCAGGCCGAGCCACCGGGTGACGCTTCGGCCAGATTTGATCTAAAAGTGTGATTTTTCGGTTTTCACGGATTCTCTCGGGAGTTGTTTGGTTCTAGACGTTCCAACTGATCTGATACTGTGGTTATACAGTTGTTAACTAAAGATAGAGAGAAATACATCATTCTCATCCAAATAACCGCATCCGATGCCTATAAATATGAGCCAAAGGCCTCCATTTTATAGGGCTGAACATCAAGAGGCCGAAGCGCTGCCGAATTGGAGAGTGGAGCCTCGAATTTACAGCGAGGATTAGCAGATCTTGGCAAATTCCTGTGTATAAAGAGTGGAGTTCGAGAGATCTTAGACTTGTACCCTATTCCTCCGGATTTAAGCTTGGTCTTAAATCTCGGGAAGAGCCGTGATCTCGTTTGGTCGAGATTATCGCTGATGTGATTACCTCCTTCGTGAAGTAAGAGCTTTGATCAACTTAATCTGTCAACCAGATCTGATCCGCGACGGTCCACGGATATTAACATCCCCGGCACAGGCAAAGATCCCACACAAACAACAGGCGATAAACGTCTGTTGTGTGTTGTTTGAAGGAATTATAATCTTATATTTTTATTGTGTAAGAAGATCTTATAAAAAGATTAACTTTTATTTATTTGAGTTTATTGTAACGGCTAAAGTTGTAATAGATTCGATGACAATGAAAATAGCAATTTCCAACCCAAACAATATATTGTTTGCTGTTAACTTAATTAGCAAAACTTTACAATCTAGAGACATGCTTATTGATATTACTATAGATCAAGTAAAAGGATTGATTAGGTTTTTTGAGGATTATAGAGAAGTTTGGCTCACACAATCTATGACAATTGCTAAAGAAATTGCTACTGAAATGGAAATTGATTCTGTATTTTAAGTAAAATGTCAAATCCGTAGAAAAAGACAAATTGATGAGAATGTTAATGAGGAGACAACACAATCAGCTGAAGAATCTTTTAGAATCAATTATTTTTTGTATATTGTAGACCAAGCTATTGGTTCACTAAAGATAAGGTTTGAGCAATGTAAAGCATATGAAGATATTTTTGGATTTTTGTTTGGTTTAGAAAAGTTAATTTCATTAGATGATAATAATTTGAAAGCATGTTGTGATAATCTTAAAATTGTTCTAAAATATAAAACATTTTCTGATCTTGATGGCAAAGATTTATTTGGAGAACTAAAAATCTTACGAAATATTTTACCAAAAGAAACAAAGATGGCTATTGATATACTGAATTTCTTAAAAATACGAAATTGTTTTCCAAATACATGTATTGCTTATAGAATATAATTGACTATACATGTTATAGTGACATCTGCAAAAAGAAGTTTTTCAAAATTAAAATTATTAAAATCTTATCTGAGGTCGACCATGTCACAAGAAAGACTAAATGGACTAGCTTTGATATCCATTGAAAATGATTTTTTAGATAAAATTGATGTTGAAGGCTTAATTAGTGATTTTGCAGCTAAAAATGCAAGGAGGACAATTTTTCAATGATACTTTTTGATGCTAAAGGCTTCGATATCTGATTAAGGTAAGCACAGATACAAGAGAAACATAATATGTAAGTGTTTCTTATAGTGGACTGTTTGCTCTATTGGAAAGCTTTAATAAGGTGAGATTACATATATTTATCTGATCAGTAACATTTTATTCAGGTGACCAAAGAGATAAAGAATGGGCAATAGTACTTGAAAAGTATGTTAAAGACTATCCAGATGCAAATAAATCAGGTAACATTTTAATGTCTGGTTAGTAATATTTTGTTCCCTACCATTTTAGGGATTCAAATTAGAATTTATTGATATTTTGTATATAGAGAAGTGTCATCTGTTTACTTTTCGTACAGGGCCCCTAAAATCTCAGAACCGGCCCTGCATGGAAGGAGTATAGAAAAGCATTTTTCCAGTAATGCCTCTCAACCAATGGGAAGATATACCTTCTATGTTTAGAGGAGAGATTTTGAATATCCATATTATTAATTTTTAAAGGAAAACCAAAGCAAATGTTTTTGGAATATCAAAGCGTCTTAATAGCCATAAATTGCCAAGTTGCGGCAAGGGGAAAAAAAAGAGAGCAGGATCACAAAATGCTACAAAGGGAGCGAAAACGCACCAATTTCCCTTAAAAGCGCACGGGAAATAGTAGCTAGGCAGAGTGACAAACACCTCTAACATGATAAGTAGAAATTTCTCATTATCTAAAGTGGAGCGTGGGAGAAATCCACCATAAGAATACAAACGGCAAAACTGACTGTAATGTGAATAAAAGTAACCTAGCTTGTAGTAAAACTATATGCTCGGGATCTGATCATGAAAAGGGCAAAATGGGCAAAGAGGAAAAAATTTAGCAAAATCATTCAACACATGCACACACATGTGCAAACAAAATATGTAGTGTATATTAGGAGGTACTAACTCCACAATTTAATTTGCGTCATGTCATAATGGACGCCACAATAACAAAGAAGTGCATACATATATACATATAACAAAGAAGTCCATACACATGCATACAAACACACAGACATACATCCATATACACATATGCACGAAATTAAGCACACGCCAGCCCGCCTGGTCACGCACTGTCAAACACATACATATATGCAAATGCAATTCATTAGAACATTCTAAGATTGAACGGATAATCCACCTAGCTGAGATTCTAGAACAACATAATACTTGCAAGAGAGATGAATATATATTAGTTTTCTAGTTTTGAACTAATATTGTAGGTATCAAAAATTGCCTATAGGTACCCGCACGCAGTTTGAGACGGAAAGAAGACGATGAACGTCATTATCTGAGTCAAGAAGGATCATCTGACGTCGGCAAACGCATGAAGCGAATCGGCGAACCGTTGATGACGTAGCAACAAGCCACCGGAATGACAAACCAAGTAGCTCGTGCGCTTACCGGCCATCTTCATGTGGCCCGCGCACTCATCAACCACCTCCAAGTGACCCGTGTACTCACCGGTCACCTCCAAGTGGCCCGCACGCTCATCAGTCACCGCCAAGTGGCTCGCATGCTCACCGGCCACCTCCAAGTGGCCCGCACACTCATCAGCCATCTCCAAGTGGCCCGCGCGCTCATCAGCCAGCTGCGGATGGCTCGCGTGCTCACCGGTTAGCTCCAAGTGGCCCACGTGCTCATCAGCTAGCTCCAAGTAGCCTGCGCTCACCGACCACCTCCAAGTGGCTCGTGCGCTCATCAGCTAGCTCCAAGTGGCCCGCGTACTCATCGGCCTGCTCCAAGTGGCCCGCGCGCTCACCGACCAACTCCAAGTGGCCAACACGATCACCAGCCACCTCCAAGTTAACAAAATGCATGAAGCGAATCGGTGAAGCGTACGAGTCAATGTTACACGCGAAACAACAAAACAACTCAGCCAGGAGTTGTGTTTCCCCCAAAAGAGACGAAACACCATGTGTATCTTGCCCACACCATGTGTGGTTCACCCATTGGAAGTTGTATGTCTCATTACTAGATTTATAGCACATCTTGAATCACCTCATTCCGAGATCGGATGAGAGAGTTAGAGCCAACACAAGTAAAAAATAAGGTATCCTAGACGGAAAATTCCGTCTAGGATACTCAGAATTCCGTCTAGAATGTGTATTCTAGACGGAATTCCGTCTAGAATACGCGTCTAGAAAGTTTCCGTCTAGAATGTAGTATTCTAGACGGAAATTCCGTCTAGAATACATCCTAGACGGAATATTCTAGACGGAATAGAAAACCGCGGAATATTCTAGACGGAATAGAAAACCGTCTAGAATACATCCTAGACGGAATATTCTAGACGGAAATTCCGTCTAGAATAATTCATCCTAGACAGAAAAAATTCCGTCTAGGATGAGTATTCTAGACGGAAATTCCGTCTAGAATACTCATCCTAGACGGAATTTCCGTCTGGGATGTTTTATAATTTTTTTAAAATTTTTTTAAAAAATAAACTATTCTAGACGGAATTTGAGCATCCTAGACGGAATTTCCGTCTAGGATGTTTTGCTACAGTAAGTTTTTTTTTTGTAGAATCTGCTTTGAGTGCATGTACACAATATTGAACAACGAATTATATTCATATCCAACACAATCTAATTATATTCCAAAATCAAATCCAATTATATTCAAGTAATACATTCACCAAAATAATAGAGAGATACATAAATTGTTTACAAATTTTTACATAAATTATTTACAATGGCTATAACACTGCAGAAGCTTCTTCCAGTGGACAAAAGGCTTAAAACAAGAGGGAGCATGGCAAGACTCGTCTCGTTCTTTTCTTCTGATTCTGCTTCATTTTCTTCAGGCGGGTAAATAACCAGAGGTACATCATCAATGGACCGTAGCTTCTTCCAGTTTCCGACCTTTTGCTGAAATCGTTTAGCCCTTGGTACATCCAACACCAACGAGGAAGTTGTCTGAAGCAACTCGACAACTAAGCTCTCCACTTCGTCGTAGTATATACGCCTCTCAATCTATTTGAGTACAAAATTGCACAAAGTTTAAGGAAATGAGGGGGGGTGTAAACAAGAGCTGGAGGAAAGGTGGATTCTTACAGCAAACTTGTGGATGTAAATTGACATGAACTTTGGTCCCAATCCTAGAACTCTAGCCTCACAAACTAGCGTCTGCAAATAAACAAAGAGTTCAGGCTTAAGCACAAAGTAAGTATAAACAGGGGGGACACAAGCATGCACGACACACATGCACACATGTTGATCCACATGCCCAAGAGAATGCAGTGAACATAAGGAAACAGAAAAAGGGAAGAAATGATATTTAAATGATATGTGGCAAACAAAGTAAGTCTTGATCTCCTTGTGACTTGTGAGAGAAAAAAATAAAAGAACAAGCAATGTAATCTTGAAATACAAGGCAGACACTCACCTTGTCGACGTGCAGAATCGGAGACGATTTATTGCTCATATGATGGATTACATTGATGGTAAAACCACACAATATAATTAATAGCCTTAGCGAAATTCCAAATTCAAATTCTTAGGATAGATGCACTAAGGTTATGGACTTTGAAGAAAAATATGCTACTAAAGAGAGAAAAAAACTACCAGATTGTAGGGATATTGTAGGGATATTCGACCGTTTGAAGTTAAACAACTTCATATTAGCTTCACATGATACCCTGACACCCAAAGTAATAGTCGCAAGTAGTAACTACCGATGTGGCCAAATATAGGCCACATGATAGTTTCAACCGGTGCATATCATACCACAAAGATGGGTCATACTATAAAGACAGAGTATGCCACTGTTGAAACAAAAGGAAGAGAAGTACATAAATATGCATCAAACTGTAACTCCATTGCTGCTATCACAATTAGAGTAGATACATATGGGAAAAAAATATTTTATATAAAGTAATATCAAAAGACGGAAAGATATGACAAGACATTTTTTTAAGTCCACAAGAACTACAATAGCATTTTAGAACAGGAATAAATAAAGAAATAAGGCATGTGAATCACTTGCACTCTAAGCAGAAAATTTGTAGTTAATAACATGACATAATAGTCTCTTAAGTCCTTAATGAGAAAATATGCACCGGTTGAAACTATCATGCAACCCGTGTGTTAATTTTTTTAACACTTTTACCCTCAAATAGACTGATTTCACTCATGACAATATCTGTCAAAGTTTCACACGGTAAAAATATCAAAACCACAACTTATTGAATTAGTATTGAAACTAAAAGCGCTAAACCTGGATCCTAGTCACAGAAAACAACAAAATGCAAGTTAGAAGCTTACATCATCCAGCAATAAGTTGTCGCGATGATCAACAATGTCATATGGAACCTACAATGAAAACCATCATTTCAGTGGGAAAAAAAACATTATTCAGAAATACTGAGTGAAATAGAACAAATAAATTTGTAGATAAAAGCTTTTGGACTGAATACGTACTGACAATCCAGGTGAACAGAAAGCGTACATTGGTGTTTGATTCAGAATCTCATTCAATTCAACAGTCATCAAAAGTTGTAACTAAATTGAATAGAAATATGACAATATTGATGAAATAAATAATTTACATTTTACCATAATAACTCATTGTTTACCATAATAACTCATTCAATTCTCATAACTTTATTTCAAGGATCTCTACGTATGAAATTACTGAATAAATTGTTCAAAGGAGTTCAGTTTTAGTTATAGTATTTCAACCTGACTTCACAAGTCAACTAGGTTCTTGCGGGGCAAGGGGAGAAGGAAACTTGATGTGCTTCATTATAACAACTTTGAGTATATTATAACCTTGCTTATTGCTATGTCCTCATCCACATCCAATAATCTATGAA
>BQKN01000044.1:644943-670956 GCA_022839385.1 Asparagus kiusianus
AACCTTGCTTATTGCTATGTCCTCATCCACATCCAATAATCTATGAACACAAATTTGCACATATTAGATAGAAGGCCAACTAATCAATTTGACCTATTCCAATCTCAATAAGTAGGTTATTATTAAGTAAGTATTAATTGTGTATTGTTGCAAGCATTTCAGAACTTTTACAGTTATTTGTTCTTTTACTAAATAAATATATAAACTCAGGATTCAAACCTCACTAAATTTCTTTCCTTTTTGTTCTAAGTTCACAATTTCAAGTCATTTCAAATATATACTTGGTGACTGCTATTTAGGTCACTCATTCATTTTTTTAAAAAAAATTAAGGAATTAAAGAAGAAAAGGATCCCATACCAATTCCACGGCTTGCACCAGTAATCCACACAGCCTAACAATCAAAATGTATTCAGTTACGTTAAACCCCCGTAAATCTATCAAACTACAAAAAAAATCAAACATTTAAACAAACCCAAATTATACACAGATTATCACCTTGCCATCAATTTCGTCAAGCTTCGCGTGGTCCTTAGAAATCAGAGTAAGATCCCCTAAATGTCGGGGGAAAAAATTACACGGTGATAAGCCAAAATTGCTAAAATTAGAAGGGAGGAAATCAAGGGTTTCGAAATTACCATCGGTTGTGGCGAATTTGAAGAGGAAAGCTACGATTGCAGCGAGGAACAGGAGAATTACGAGTAGAGTCAACATCTTTCGGGATCTGTAATTACTAAGAAACAAAAAAACGATTATTTGCAAAGTGGTCATATACCCATTGCAATATACGACGGGACGGCGAGGAGCTGGGGGCTTGGGGGGGGGCGACGACGGGACGATGACGTCGGAGGAGGACGTTAAGGAGCTCACGGGGAGGCGACGACGAAACGTCGAGGAGGACGACGGGACGAAGATGTCGAGGAGGACAACAGGAGGGCACGAGATCGAGGGGGACGACGGGAGGGCGCGTGATCGAGGGGGACGACGGGAAGGCGGCTTTGGCCTTCGAACAGAGGAGAAGAATGGGAGGGCGCGGAGAACTTGGGAATTTAGGGTTTGAGGGGGAGAATTTAGGGATGAGGCGGGAGAACGGGGGGTTGAGGCGGCAATTATAGGCGGCAAAATTTAGATAAAAACTGACCTGAGTATCCTAGACGGAAATTTCCGTCTGGGATACAACCTAGACGGAAATTTCCGTCTAGGATGCTTAGTTAATTTAAAAAAAATTAATAAATAAATCCGTCTACAATACTATTCTAGACGGAAATTTCCGTCTAGAATAGTTTATCCTAGACGGAATATTCTAGACGGAAAATTTCCGTCTAGGATATTACATCCTAGACGGAAATTTTTCCGTCTAGAATATTCCGTCTAGGAAATTCAAATTTCTACTAGTGCAAAATACCCGTGAAAGTACAAACTGGCTCGCATAGTGCCGAGCCATCATGTGGTGGCTCGCACAAAGAACTGACATTTCGGCCATGATGCGATTTGTATTTGGAGAAACTCAAAGAAAAAAGTTGTAGGTCTTTTCGTGAGATTTCCAACACATCTTGAATCACCCAATTTTGAGATTAGATGAGAGAGGTAGAGCCAAAATACCTGAGGAACTACAAACTAGCTCGCACAGTGCAGAGCCACCATTTGGTGGCTTATACAAAGAAATGAGATTTAGGCCATGATATGGTTTGATTCTGGAGAATCTCAAAAGACAAAAGTTGTAGGTATTTTCTGTTAGACCCTAGAGGGGGGGTGATTAGGGTCTTATGCTAATCTAATCTGATTTTATGTCAATTAAAATTAATTAATAAGTTATCCTAGCAAGTATGAAATACAACAAGAATATAAGCTAGGATAAGTAATATGAACAACAAGAAATATCCTAGCAAAGAGATATAAGCAATATATGTGCAAGGATATATAAACTAACACAAAGGTGATATAATCAAACTAAAAATGTGATAGTGCAAAATAAACAATGCAAACACACAATATGATCATGGAGTTCGGACCTTCCGTCCTACGTCTCCGCTCCCCACTCTTGGGGAGAAATCTACTATCACAATCGGGTTTTCTACGTTCACTCGAATAACGTTTACACCTCACACTCGGTTTTCTAGCTAACCGAAAACTTTACAATCACCACTCTTGCAAACCCACTCTACACCCTCTCAAGTGTTGAACTAGACGTGTCTCCCTCAAGTGCTCGGTTATAATCTCTCCCTAGGTTCGTCAACCGACGCCACTCCTCTTGGGATGATCCCCGACTCTCGTCACACACTTCTCTCAGTGTACAAGTGTATTACAAAGTGAATCTCACAATAAGGCTCAATACAATAAATGTTTGTTCTCTACTATAGATGAGAACACAATGAAAGCTCACACTCAATTGTCACAACTCTCACCAACCCAAAAATATTATGAATGCAAATACAATAAGCTCAATTGGGTGTGTGTAACAATGAGATAAAATCAAATCTAACTCAAATAGCAAACTAGCAATAATAAGAATATGAAAATCAATAATAAAATTGCTAGAGAAAAGAGTTAAAAAACTTCTCAATAGATCAAGAGGTAGAAGGAGAATAGTTGGATGCCCAAACACCAATAGATGATCTCCTCAAGCTCTTATGAAATTGATTTCTCAAACACAAACTTTCAAATGCTTAAAAGCTTCTTAAACACACTTAAACCAAACTAAAATCCTTGTTAAAACTCTTTTAAACTTGGTTAAAAACTCTCTTGGATGATAGAAATTAGTTATGGCAAAGGGGTATATATAGGCTTGAAGAAACCAACCCTAAAAACCCCAAAAAACCATTAAAAAACAAAAATCAGCAACTAGCCGTTACTGTGTAATGGTCGGCTGCTACAGTAACTTCGATCGACCGGTGCGGTCGACCACGAGCCATATGCAAAGCTGAGTAACTTCCAGAGAGTTTGGCGGTCGACCGCGGGTACTGTAGCACTACGTATCAGTTTTGTAAAATCAATTAAAAATAGTAAATTAATTCAAAAAATTATGAAATTTTGAGGGAAGGTTCTAGACATGTAGAATAACATGTTAGAGAAAGAATTTCTAAAAAGGAGTTTCCCAGTTGAGAGAAATAAATATTTGAACACAGATTTACAGTTTCTGAAAAACTGCTGATATACACGATTTTGTAAAATCAATTGGGCACAGTAAATCAACTCCAAAAATAGTAAAGTTTTGAGGAAAGTTTCTAAACATGTAGATAAACATGTCAAAGAAATAATTTCTTGAATACCACTTCCCATTTATGAAAACTCATCTGTTTTTTAAAACATGCAAGAACATGTGCACGAACAAAAACATGATTTTGTAAATTCCATTAAATATAACAAATCAATTCCAAACTTGACGAAACTTTGCGAAATGTTTATAAACATGAAAACAAACATGTTAGAAAAAGAATTTCTCAAATTGAATTTCCATTTGTGAAAACTCATGTATTTTGCAAGTGTGTCCAAAGCATGAAAACCCAAAACCATGCATGTATATATATAACTATATATATACATAGAAACCAAATACGTGTGTGTATATGATATTGAGCTTAAGATATTTAACACACATAATATAAAACCTAAACTAAGTTACCCAAGCTAGATCTTGATCTTTAATAAGCTCTTCTTGGTAATCTCGCGGATGAAGCTAGAACTTGATCTTTAACTTGAATTGTACTTTGCTTCACTCCACAATTTCTCCAACCTCCATTGGATATCGTCATTGAAGCACTATTCCATCCATCCTCCAACACGTTGTTTGCCTAGAATAAATACGAAAACACAAACACTAGACAAACAACATTAGAAGTAAATTGTTTGTAAAACATCATCAAAACAAGAAGGCCAACATTTTCTTCATCTTTTCAACGCATCTTAAATTATCTCATTTCGGACCGGATGAGAGAGTTAGAACTAAAATAGCCGAGGAAGTATAAACTGGCTCACCCAAGGCCGAGCCACGAGATGGTGGCTCGCGCCCAGAAACACCGAAAACACGTTTTTTTGATGGTTTTGACAATTTTTGCGGGATTCTTCTATTCCAAAGCCTCTCAAATATTTTGAAGCTATCCTTAAACATGGTTAAGCGGTTATTAACTGTGGATGAGGTCAAATCATCAATTCCTATCCTAAAACACTGCAACCGAAGCCTATAAATACAAGCCTAGCGCCTTCATTTGCAGGGATCTAAAATCAGAGGGTGAGGTGCTATCAAATTAAAGAGTGAAGCACTAATTTTAGAGGAGGGCTAGCAGATCTTGGTGAACTTCATCATAAAGAGGAAGCTATTCGAAGGATCTTAGGCCCGTTCCCCCTTTCCTCCGGATCAAACTTAGTTTTGATCTCGAGAAGAATCGTAATCTCGCTTGGTTGAGAATATCACTTTTGTGATTGTTTTCTTTATGAAGCAAGAGCATTAATTAACTTTTCTGTTAACCGGATCTGATCCGTAACGGTCCACAAACTAACGCGTCCCTGGTACAGGCAAAGACCATACGCAAGCAACGGGTGATAAACATCCCCTGTGTGTGTTTGAAGAGAGTTGTAATTTTTGTTTTATTTTTATTGTAATGAGATATCTTACAAAAATATACACTCTCTTGAATCTGTAATTGATAAACAATTGTAATAGATTCAGCGATGAATAAATCAATTTTCAATGCAAACACACTATCGTACACTACTCGGGCACACGCGGATTCTTGTGCAGGAGGCACAGAAACTATAGAGGGAAGAGGTGGTCAAGAAACCACAAAAACTATGCTAAGTTTGGAGGCCAAAGTCTAAAACAGCATCGAAAACATCTCGAACAGCGTTCGAAACTGTCAGAAAGTACAAACCACCTCATGCTGGCTCAGCCAAGGCTGAGCCACCTCTTGCTGGCTCGGCCAAAGACGAACCACCAAAGAGGTGGCTCGGCCTTAGCCAAGCCAGCTCATTCTGGCCGGCACTCGCCATGCCTTTCGCGGCCATTTCTGAGTTTCCTACAGCCCTCATTCCTATTCTGACTTCTCAAGTACCATCGGTGAAGTCCCACGGCAGTGTTGACCTATCAAATTTCAAGTTTACGATTGCGGGTCTCTTTGGTCCTTCATACGAAGATTGAGGCAAAGCTCCGATGAACAGAACCTGTGTAGTTCTACAGACTGGGGGTCGTACACGTCCTCCCGTTAAACCATCTTCTGCTCAAAGGTATCATGCCGCCTCCAAACAAATCGGGACGCCTCATTGTACATATTTGAATGTCGTGCATAAGGGAATTCATGTCTCCTCTAGACTGGGGCTGCGTGCAGAAGGCCAGGAGCCTGTTAAGAATGCACCCTCACGAGGGAGTGGTCCCAAATGCACGACTCCTACGAACGCCAACAAGGCGTTACCCATTCAGAAGAAAACGTGTCTGTCGAACGACAACGTTATACCTGGACACTCAAACCAACAGCCAACAGGTTGCTCCGACCATAACGTTAATGACTTGTACTATCGGGCTGGGGGTACGAAAAAATCTCGAAAGAGAAGTATCCCACAATTAGACTCTCACTGTCCTTGTGAAAGGTTAATCAGGGTAGTATTATTAGAATGCAGTTGTCCCATGACCGCTCCACTGAGAGTCTTGGTATTCGAAAGAATCTCCACCGAAGTGTCCAAATCTAAATCAAGATGTTTCTATAAGAAGAAATCTACTGGCCATGATAACGAGCTTCCAGAAGTTACCATCAATGTAGTCGATAAAGGAAAATTGACAAGGCGTTATAGCCCTGACTCTTTCTCGGAGGCATATCAGCGCATCACTTGGTTACGGTCAGGAACTAGATGACCTAGACCGGATAGAGGACACTCTTCGTAGAATAAAATGTCATATGCTAATTCTACGATTGCTTCCGACTATACGGTGTCCAGCACAGGACAATCTCGTGAGGTGTTCATAATCAATGCTGAACAAATGGCCAAAATCCTCGAAGATGCTCTAGCCAAGCAGAAAGAGAATTTTAAATTCGAAATGGAAATGACTGTACAACGGATAAGGGAATTGCATGATATACAGATTCAAGTCTTATCAAATTAGATTGGTGAATCTAGCCGTTGTAACGCTACTAATCATGTAGATAGCGATTCAGACGTGGATGAGAATCTCAACGCTGATACCCATCCTATTAACCAAAATGCTGGGGGCGGTCCTACTGATGATGATAATATTGGGTGTGGTCCAGTTGTTCCTCCCTAAAATCGCCCTAAGGAAAATGCGGGCGAGGATGAGAAAATGAAAGACATGGAGAGCAAGATCAATGCACTGATGTCCTCTCAAGAGATAAAGAAGACTGATATTTCATCCCTACCCAAAGGAGTGTGAGTCAATCCCGTATCTAACGAAGTTCAATCTAATTAACTTCACGCTGTTCGACGGAAAGGGCTCACCCACTCAATACCTAACTTACTTCAAGTCCCACCTAGGTGTGATCTTCGGCAATGAACCCTTGATGGTCCGGTCATTCGTTGGCACCCTTCGCGAAGCTGCCTTTGATTGGTACCACCGTCTCAAGCCAGGAAGTATCAATATCTAGAACGACATGGAAAACTCATTCCTTAACAACTTCTTCAACGATGACACTGAAGTTTCGATTGGAGCCCTTTTAGATGAGAAGCAAAAGCACGGGGAGTTAGTTGATAGTTTTGTTAAACACTTTCGCAACAAGGCAATGAATTGCAGGGATCCTGTCACATAGGAATTCATCTTACAGACATGCCATAATAATCTCTCCATTGATGTGCTGGAAGTCGTGGGGGTCATACCATCCACAACATGAAAAGAATTAAAATTACACGGGGAACCAGCCGAACGCTTTCTCAAAAAAAACCTTAAAAGAGTCCAACCAATAACTAACCCCCCAAACTCGAATTTTTCTTCTTGTGGTAAGGGAAAGGCACCTGTAACGGCTGTTCATGCTAATCAGATATCACAACAGCAACCTTATAAGTAACGAAGGAGTCCGGATCCAAGACTCCAAAAAGAGCACTCCTTCAAGGATGAAGAGGTTTCGGCTATCTTCAAATACCTCCTTCCGACACTCCGACAAGTATAAGAGTATAAACTACTCCTTCCAACACTCCGACAGGTATAAGAATATAAACTGCTCCTTCTGATACTCCGACAAGTATAAGAGTATAAACTGCTCCTTCCGACACTCCAAAAAGTATATGAGTATAAACTATTTCTTCCCAGACTCCGATAAGTATAAGAGTATAAACTGCTTCTCTCTATCCTCCAACAGGTATACGAGGTTAAACTGCTTCCCTTATTTCCTTTAACGGGAAGTTTCTGAAGAATATTACTCTTAATATTCTTAAGGATAACCCGACAGTATGGCCGAATACAATTGGATTCAGGGTCACCAAAGAGCTGGGGTGGGATACCTTAATGCATTCCCATAGGAAGTTCATGGAGAATGCTCTACATGGTATTCTTAAGGATAACTCAAAACTGATTATTCAAGATAAAAACCAATCATGGGAATAATTTATTCTTAATCATGATTAAGAACCTCCCACTGTGACTACTAAATCATTTTCAAGATGATTAAAACCCTCCCACTGTGACTTTCTAAGTACTCTTTCGTTGAGATGGGATTTAATGACCTCATTCGGTCAATCTTCTCTCATGAAACACCCACGATGTAAATGTAGAGTGCTTGATGATCCACGGTCCTCCACCACAAAGTTTCTCACTGATCAAATTAACTGATGGTGGGTCCACTAAAATTCTTTCGTCTGAGTCCATCCAAACTCCTATTGTGTTGGTGCACTTCACTCCCAATGTTATCTCAACGCGGTATCCAAAAATTTAAGCTACTGATCCATGGTAATCATCAAACCCCTTCGTATTAAGTCTTAACCCGTTGACACTAAAAAACCCACTGAGTGATTTGTACGAGTCAACATTCCTAGTGTTAGTTGTATCTTCACTCTCATTGTTTCTTGGTCAAACATTCCTATAGGTAGGACCAAAACCAAAATCCCCTCTCGATTCCTTTCAGGAATGAGAGGTTCACTTTCAAATCGAGCGATCAAACATTCCTATAGTTAGGGTCGTCTCAAATCTCTTACTTGGTCAAACATTCCTATATTTAGGGCCAAAACTAGAGTTCCCTCTCGATAAACAAGAAATTCACCTTTATATTGGGTAATCAAACCTTCTGACAGTTAGGATTATCCGAATCTTTTTTGATTCTCGAAGTGGAGATCTCACTTTGAATTTCTTTTGCACCTGAAGATAGAATATAAAATTTTTCCTCTCCAGCATCGGGTTCGTCTTTGCCGCAAGAGAAGACATCACCTTCCAACATTAAAATCCACCTTTGATTATCTGAATCTTTTTTGATTCTTGAAGTGGAGATCTCACTTTGAATTTCTTTTGCACCTAGAGATAGAATATAAAATTTTTCATCTCCAGCATCGGGTTCGTCTTTACCACAAGAGAAGACACCACCTTCAAATATTAAAATCCACCTTCAAATTGGGTAATCAAACATTTCGACAGTTAGGGTTATCTAATTTTTTTTATTCTTGAAGTGGAGATTCTACTTTGAATTTCTTTTGTACCTGGAGATAGAATTTAAAAATTTTCCTCTTCAGCATCGGGTTCGTCTTTATCCCAAGAGAAGACACCACCTTCTAACATCAAAATTCATGTCTTATGCGCATGAGGGACTTTATCTTGATTCCTAAATAGAGATAAGACATATGCTATAGGGTGGTCCATTCCCGCGAAAACGACCAAGTCCAACACCGTAGCACCAAAAATCATGACAGACCGTTGCTAGTTAGTCTTTCACCATAAAAAGGATAAAAACCCACGTATTTAACAATTGTGATAGACTGTTATTAATAACGCCAAAATTTGTACCTTACATGCATGAGGAATTTTATCCCGAATCCTAAGTAGGGATAAGTCAACGCCTAGCAAGCGTTGTCGGTTAGTCTTTCACCGTAAAAAGGACAAAAACCCATGTATTCAATATTATGGCAGGCCATTATTAATAATGCCAAAATCTGTGTCTTACACGCACGAGAAATTTTATCCTGAATCCTAAGTAGGGATAAGTTAACGCCTAACACACATTGTCGGTTAGTCTTTCACCGTAAAAAGGACAAAAGCCCACATATTTAATATCGTGGCAGGCTGTTATTAATAATGCCAAAATCCGTGCCTTACACGCATGGGGAATTTTATTCTGAATCCTAAGTAGGGATAAGTCAGCGCCTAACACGCGTTGTTGGTTAGTCTTTCACCGTAAAAAGGAGAAAACCCCACGTATTCAACATCGTGGCAGGCCATTATTAATAACACTAAAATATGTGCCTTACACGCACGGGGTTTATCCTGAATCCTAAGTATGGATAAGTCAGCTTCCTAACATGAGTTGCCGGTTAGTCTTTTGCCATAAAAAGGACAAAAGCCCATGTATTCAACATCATGACAGGTTGTTATTAATAACGCCAAAATTTATTCCTTACACGCACGAGGGATTTTATTTCGAATCCTAAGTAAAGATAAGTCAACGTCTAACACGCATTGCTGGTAAACCTTTCTTCGTGAAAAGAACACCAGGATTCACGTCTGGGAGATGTTATCTCAATCCCTGAAGAGAGATAAGTCTACGCCTAATACGCATTATCGGTTAGTCTTTCCTCGTAAAAAGGACAAAGCTTATGTATTCAATATCATAGCACCAAGTCTAAGAAAGTTCATTCTCGTAACACAACGTCACATGTGAAACGGATTTAGGTAATTCACATGCAAGCTCGATTCAAACGATAATCGCTAAAGGCATATCATCCGTTGATGGTTGAGGGTTTGCCAAAAATCCTAAAGTCTGCGCTTAACACGCGTTATCGGGTAGTCTATTCCCGTAACAAATAACAAAGTCTATATATTTAATATCATAGCATCAAGTCTAATAGAGTTCATTATTTTAGCATAACGTCACCTACAGAACGGACTTAAACAATCCGCATGCTAGCCCGACTCAAACGGTAGTCAGTAAAGACCTGTCAAACCTGTTTATGGTCGAGGGTTTGCCAAAAATCCTAAGTATGATAGTCACTGACGCACCAGCTTCATCAGTTGGTCTTGTGACTTGAACACCCGGGAGAACAACAATTCCAGCCGAAGTTTCTACAAAGGACTTTGAACTAATTGTAATGAAGGTCAACACCGATCAACGTGTTGCAATCAAAGTCAACGCCAATCAACACATCATCAATTCTCGCCAAAACAAGGCTCAAATCAACTCTGAAATAAAGGATAATCTTAGGGAGTTCAACTGTAATCTAGATAAGAATCCCTATCGAAGATAATCAGTTCAACGTCGACTCAACGACACTAGCTAAAATCAGAAATAAACACACTAGTTTTAATTCGAGACTTTGACAACTGTCAGACGATAAACGCAGAGCCGAAAGAATTTTAGCTATTCGACAAAATATTGAATAGACTGAGAATTGAATAAGTCAAGAATTGAAGCTAATTATAGGTCCTTTTACACCGACTGAAGGTTGGACCTATCACATCCAAAGTATTTTAGGCTCTTCTATAAAAGAAACGAGACTGAAACACTTTGGAGGGGGTATCTGTAGGCGTTAAAAATTACCTATAGGTTCCCACACGTAGTTCGAGATGGAGAGAAGACGATGAACATCATTATCTGAGTCAAGGAAGATTATCTGATGCCGACAAGTGAATGAAGCAAATCGATGAACCGTTGATGACATAGCAACAAGCCACCGAAATAGCAAACCAAGTGGTCCGTGCGCTCATTGGCCATCTCCATGTGGCCCGTACACTCATCAGCCACCACCAAGTGGCCCGCATGCTCACCGGCCACCTCCAAGTGGCCTGCAAGCTCATCAACCACTGCCAAGTGACCTGCGTGCTCACCAGCCACCTCCAAGTGGCCCACACACTCATCAGCCACCTCCAAGTGGTCCGCATGCTCAGCAGCCACCTCCAAGTGGCCCGCATGCTCAGCAGCCACCTCCAATTGGCCCGCGCGCTCACCGGTCACCTCCAAATGGTCCACACGCTCATCAGGTAGCTCCGAGTGGCCAGCACGCTCACCGGCCATCGCCAAGTGGCCGCACACTCATCAGCGAGTTCCGAGTGGCTCGCACGCTCACCGACCACCTCCAAGTGGCTTCGCGCTCATCATTCAGTTCTAAGTGGCCTGCGTGCTCACCGGCCAGCTCCAAGTGGCTCGTGCGCTCACCGACCAGCTCTAAGTGGATAACATGCTCACCGATCACCTCCAAGTTAACGAAATGCATGAAGAAAATCGGTGAAGCGTACAAGTCAACGTGACACGTGAAACGACAAAACAACTCAGCCAAGAGTTGCGTTTCGCCGAAAAGGGATGAAACACCATGTGTGTTTTTCCCACACTATGTGTGGCTCACCCCATGGACGATGTAGGTCTCTTCGCGAACTTTCCAATGTATCTTGAATCACCTCATTCCGAAATCGGACGAGAGAGTTAGAGCCAAAATACCTGAGAAAATACAAACTGTCTTGCACAGTGCGGAGCCACCATGTGGTGGCTCGCACAAAGAACTGATATTTAGTACATGATTCGATTTGATTCTAGAGAAACTCAAAAGATAAAAGTTGTAGGTCTTTTCGCCATCTTTCCAACTCATCTTGAATCACCTTATTCCGAGATCGGACGAGAGAGTTAGACCTAAAATACCCGAGGAATTACAAACTGGCTCGCACAGTTTCGAGCCACCATTTGGTGGTTCGCAGAAAGAACTGAGATTTTGGCCATGATGTGATTTGATTATGGAGAAGCTCAGACAATAGTTGTAGGTCTTTTCATTAACTTTCCAACACATCTTGAATCAACTCATTCCGAGACTGTACGAGAGAGTTAAAGCTAAAATAATCGATATGGTACAAACTGGCTTGCCCAAGGCCGAGACACCATTTGGTGGCTCACACAGTTCCGAGCCACCAGATGGTGGCTCGCGCCCAGAAACGTCGAAAACACAATTTTTGATGGTTTTTGACGGTTTTCACGGGGTTCTTCTATTCCAGAGCCTCCCAACTATTTTGAAGCTATCTCTAAACATGTTAAGCGATTATTAATTGCATATGAGGTTAAATCATCAATTCCTATCCTAAAACAATATAGCTGAAGCCTATAAATACAAGCCTAGGGCCTTCATTTGCAGGGATCTGAAATCAGAGGACGAGGTGCTGTCTAATTGAAGAGTGAAGCATGAATTTTAGAGGAGGGCTAGCAGATCTGGCGAACTTCAGCATAAAGAGAAAGCTATTCGAAGGATCTGAGTCCTGTTCCCTCTTTTCTCCGGATCTAACTTGGTTTTGATCTCGAGAAGAGTCATAATCTCGCTTGGTCGAGATTATCACTTCTGCGATTGTTTTCTTTGTGAAACAATAGCATTAATTAACTTTTTTGTCAACCGGATCTGATCCGCGACGGTCCACGGACTAACACGTTCCTGGCACAGGCAAAGACCCCACGCAAGCAGCGGGTGATAAAGGTCCTCTGCGTGTATTTGATGAGAGTTGTAATTTTCGTTTTATTTTCGTTGTAACGAGAAATCTTATAAAAAGATACACTCTCTTGAATCTGTAATTGATAAACAATTGTAATAGATTCAGCGATGAATAAATCAACTTTCAACGCAAACAAATATCTCTTATTGAACAAACAAAAAGTAGAGTCTTAAGGAATGTTGATCTTGACGAAACCGGCCAAAATGGTTTCTTCCAGTCTTGACAATGCCATTGAGTTTAAGATGAACACAGCCAATGTACGCTTGAGGTCATCCTATTTTTTACTATTAAGCCTCTCATGTATCTACAGTCAAGCTACAGGAAAGATTTCCTTTCCTTCC
Source organism: Asparagus kiusianus (assembly GCA_022839385.1). Classification (NCBI taxonomy): domain Eukaryota; kingdom Viridiplantae; phylum Streptophyta; class Magnoliopsida; order Asparagales; family Asparagaceae; genus Asparagus; species Asparagus kiusianus. The sequence goes on from BQKN01000044.1 coordinate 657,881, forward strand.
AAAGTAGACATAAGTTATATTTACATATAGGCTCTGTTTGGTTTGAGAGAAAGGGGGAGAAAAGAAAAAGAAAGAGAAAGTAAAAAAGAAAGGAAAAGAAAAAGAAAAGAAAATGATATTCTTTTTATTGTTTGGTTAGAAAGAATATTGTAAGGAAAGTTAGAAGAAAATTCATAAGAAAGTCATTTTCTCTTGTTTGGTTACATTTATGAGAAAAGAGGAAGAAAATTATCACAACATAATTTTAATTCATACTTTTTGGAATTAGATTCAGATTTTAAATAATTTACAAAAAATAATTAAATCAAATTATGATTCTATCATATTTACAAAAAATTTACAAGTTACCGAACATGTTTGCACAATCTTAACTAAGAAAATTTAGTCAAATTTACGATGACTCTAAATTTGCATATATTCTTACATGGTCTTGGACTTGCAAGTTATTCATAACCTCAGATGAAGAAAGATGATTCCGAATAAGCTCTAGACAATGATGCAATTCAAGCATAATTATTCAAAATTAGTATCATTCATATCTTAGGAAGTAACAGGTTAATAAACATGTATTTAAAAAAAATTGGCAATTTCCTAACACAAAAACTTGAGTAGCCATCAACATCGAGTTTGTAAATATTAACAAGCAGAAGCACAACCACAATTCCGCTAATTAAAGAACAACATTTCTCACACATAATATTTGCAGAAAGAAAGGTCAATGAAAGAACCAAAACAAATCTAAAGTAAATGTCATGATATTCCTAATATAAAGTATAATCCATTTCTAGTCACAAAGTCTATTACAATCAATTTCATATAAAAAATCTTAACTAACAAAATCTATTACAATCAATTTCATATATAGAGAATCTTAACCAAAGAGAGAGAAAAATATGTCGAAGTCCTTGGTTTTTGACTTTAGTGAGCCCATCAAAACATCAATCTCGCATCCTTCATCCCCTGAAATTAATTCAAAAAATTTCAAATAAGTATTTCAAATAAGTAGAATATAAACATCAAAAACCTATAAAATAAAGTTTTAACATTCTTTTGGCCGTCATTCTTTATCCAGGCTCTACAACTTATGAACTCTTGTTCATTCAAAGCTTCATGTGTGACCAATTTATGATCTGCTAGTCAATAAGGATATGAAGCTTTAACCAAGTCAATAAGGATTTAAAGGGCCAAATTAAGAATCTGAAAAATGGCACAAGAAACAAACATTTATGCCACAGGCCAACGAAACAGTTCTTCTGTACATAGCCAACTTTAAGGTTTAGCGCAAACTGAGAGCAAATTATGCAAACGCTAAAGTTTACCATAAACTGAGAGCAAATTATGCTCTCATTGGTAACATCAAAAATTCACTTTCTTATTCAGAATCATAGTAAAATGGTAGTGTAATACTCATGCTCGAGAAAGGATAACGGTGACAGCTTCAACCAATTTCAGATGTGGCCTGTGTACCCAGAAGCTAACAGTGATAAAAAACTATACAGATGAAGTATTCAGTTAGAATTAGAAACTACTTGCCTTGACAAGGAGATTATCAATGACAACTTCCTCAAAGGGGCAGCCAAATGTGATATTTAAAAAACGTTTTCCTAGTCCCTCAAACAAGAGGTCCTTGAGTGGTAAGCCATAGCCAATTGTGAAAAAATGTTCTCCATCCACCAAACATTGGATATCTAGGCTCAATTTCCAGCTGTGTCTGCAGATAAAGAAATTATTCATTAATTGTGTCACAGAGTCACAGACTAACATGCAGAGTACAAGCTACAGAAGCAATCATATGTCACCTTTTTTGAATCACCCCATAAGTGTGATGTTGAGATATTGCCTATTTCATCTCTGTAATAAACAGAAAGAGCCCTTGGCGGCAATTTAGCAACAAGATGCCTGAATGATGATATTCCTTTCATTCTAGATTGATAACAATGTCAGCAACCCAAATACCTTTAGAGAAGAAATGACCCCACAATATGTGAACTTAAATCAACCTGTCAAGAAAAAATAACAATGTCAGCAACCCAAACACCATAAACTAATTCTTCTGTATCACATCAAACATCACTATCAGAATAATAATAAAAAACTACAATAAACAGTGACCATTTTTGCATAAATTATAACAAGCTTGCCTCGATATGCATAACAGCATTTGTCTTAATAAACTAATATGTGTAATCCCTCCACTGAAAAGCTTTTCATTTGCTTTTCGCATAACTGCGTTTACTAAGCTCAATAATTAACATGCATAACTAGTTGTAAGATGGAACATTTGCACAAAACACAAAAGCAAGAAAGTATTCCTCCAAACACACAAAAACTTCTTTCTGTAGAACTACATTATGCCAAATATACTTTACTTGATTATTTGTTTTAACATATGCAAATAATACTCATTGAGATAATTAAAAAAATCACAAAAATAACTTAAACACTCTCGTCAATCATTGTATGGAGTTATGTGAAAAGGCATAGCTTGTGCATGATAAATGAAATACTTTTCTTGGTAGTTTTCTGCAAACTTGAAAGCTACAATCAGAGTTGAGAGGATATAGGTTTAGCAAGATTTCAATTTAATGTCCTAGAGATATGTGACCTAAACAAGATTTCGGATATTGAACTCATATATGTGTACAGTAAGAACAAATTCTGGGTTTGGCTGAACAAGGACACGAATCAAGTAATATGGAAGGCAAGTAATAATTAAGTGCCCTGTCTGTATCACTTCGGAAGACACCGTGACATGGTCAAATGTAGAGTGATTCCCTACAGAAGCATTTGATAAGTAGCTTATATTACTTTGGGAAAAAAAATGCAATGCACCTTCAGTTATAGATTTTTGTTTAAAATAAGAAAACACAAAAATACTGCTAAAACTATTAATCATAAAGTTATCAATTACTATGTAATATGTACTAAAATAGTTGTCCGTGGTTGCACAAATGCAACGAGTGACAGTAATACCTTCTCTATTTTCTTGGAAAACAATATCCACCTTTCCTACTATTAAAGTGTTAAACCTGTCTTTTTAGATCTCATACATGATGCATCATCATCTCTACATCAGTCCTATAAAAATTTACCAATTGTCGCAGCAATATGCCAACCGCCCGTTCTTTTCTCTCTCCTAACCCCAACGGTCACCTTTATCTCTTCTATCTACTAATTCCCATGCATTGCATGAGTAACAAGCTAGCATAATGTAATAGTACGACTTTGAGCTAGCATGTTAGAACATATTCTTCACTATTCCAGATGTGTATTTGGTTATTTGAATAAAATGTCCTCAATAGTTGACCGTTATCTGTAACACCTGATATACATCAGTAAAGCATGAGTGCCTAATTGGTTAAACTTCAGATGATATCTATATATTTACATGCCTAAAAGTGATTTGGAATTCACAACAGTGTTCGGTAATTTACTATTAAAACAAAGACAATTTTCACAAAATAATTTATCCATTTAATGTAGTCGGACGCCCAAAAAATCAGTTAAGATAACCCATAGAGGAAGCAGTGCCATTAACGATGGAAACAAAAACAGCCTACATCACAACAAAAATACAGATTAATCTAGTACTACCAAACATACGAGGTTAAGCAATTTTCACATAACTCGCAATATTCAAGAAGGATCAAAAGCACACATCAAAAACCTAATACTTCAACTTTGATCACAAAGCCTTCGATAACCAGTAGAAACTATCAACTACCAACTTTGAGCAACGTTAAAGTCAACAAATGACAACAAAATCACCATAAAAACAGTCTCCTATAACCCAAATCTATCGAATCTGCTCAAGATTGCTAATTTAAGTGTGTGTAAGTTCACGATTTCAGTTTAATCGAGAAATATCCAGTTCAAATTCACAGATCAGAATGAGAAAACCCCATGAAACCCTAGGAAAACGAAAACAAGATGCACTTACTCGTCGCTCGGCCTTCGATACGACGAGATTTGATCTCGCCGCCGGCGAGAGAATCGCGAGGACAACGAGGAGAAAAACGAAGGCCGAAGATTTCCGCATTGGATCCAACGAGATCTTCAGCGTGAGAAAATGATTTGAGAGAGAACGAGATCAGCCCTTAAACCCTTCGGAGGAGACGAGAGCTCGATTGGAGAAACCCTAGTTTGGTCGGCGTTGAACTAGGGTTTGATAGAGAGAGAGAGAGAGAGAGTTTGGCGACGAGCAAGGCGACGAGGAGAGATCGGGATCACGTCGGGGGATTTTTTCCGTCGCTCTCCCTCGTTTTCACTATGGTAGCGGAGAGAAAAGGGGAAAGAAAAAAATATATATTGTTTTTCTGGAGTGAAATTTATTTTCCTTTTCTTTTTTTGTTTTCTTTCAAAACAAACACTAGAAACTTACTTTCTCTTCTATTTTACTTTCTTTTCTTTCCCTTTCTCTCAAACCAAACATAGCCATAGTGTAGAGAGATATTTAAGTCATGAGCACGTACACAGGCTAGACAAAAGCAGCCACCAAATCAAAAGGATCTGCTGTGATGAAAGCAACAAAACACAGAAAATACCAGAAAACAAATAGAGCTTCAGGGTGTCTGTACTTAGCCCTGAAGCCGAGGACACATCCATCTTCGAAGCCTCTCCTTTGCAGCAAAGAGCTTGTCTGCCACATCATCAAAGAAACAGAAATATGCTATCCTCCAAGACTTGTTGATAAGAAACAATGCGCACGTGCCCCACAACCCGACCACGTACCCTACGCCCATGCCTAGGTACAACTCGAACATATCTGAGTCATTGATTCTAGTTTCAACTCCGGCTCGTGGTGATTGCTGAGGAGGCTCGTCGGCGGGACATTGTACTGGCAGTGGGGACCCACATAGGTCGGGGTTGCCAGTATAAATGGATGTATCTGTGAGGGTTTGAAGTTGCTTGCCTGAAGGAACTGCACCTGACAAGTTGTTGTAAGAGAGGTTCAAGGAACTCAATGAACTCAGCAAAGTTATGCCCGTTGGAATTGCTCCAATTAGGTGATTACTCGAGAGATCAAGAGTTTCTAAATGTGCCATGCGGCCGACATTATTTGGTATACTTCCCGTCAGCTGATTTCCAGATAAGTTTAGGCTCTGCAAACCAACAAGATCCATCGTTTCCACGGGAATTTCTCCAGAGAATCGATTGCACGACAGATCAAAGACCACCACAAGAGAGAGAGTAGTGGTGTAGTCTACTTTTCTACCTTTAACAACCACAGGGAACGACACGTCGGCACTCTTAGAGATCACAGCAGAACGATCAAAAATGACAGTGTTTTCCATTGCCTTTGTAGCATTTGCCATTGCAGTAAAGTTCTTAAGAGATGGTGGTATGCGGCCGGACAAATTATTTTGAGCGAGATCCAATACCTGAAGAGAAGAAAGATAAGACATTTGGTGTGGGATAGTACCACTTAGCATGTTTGACCGCAGCCGCAGAAACCTGAGTGACGATAATCTTTCTCCGATCCATGATGGCAACTTCCCAGTTAGATTGTTTTCTCCGAGATCAAAAATTACCAAGCCAGCGCAGTTTTTCAAGAAAGATGGGATTTCTCCTTGAATACTATTATTGTGCAGGTCAAGATACTTTAAGCTTTGTGCAGCCAACCACCGAGGAACTAAACCGTGTAGGTTATTACTAGCCAATATCACACAGGTGATTTGAGATAGTGGACCACTGATCTGGCATCTAGGAAGTTGTCCTGATAAATTGTTCTCCGCGATATGAAGAACCACCAGCCATTGCAAGCTACAAATAGTCGAGGGAATTTCACCTCTCAAATGGTTTCGCGAAAGCATAATAGCTTTCAGATGTCTCATTTCCTCATTTAGAATTGGTTGAAGATCTCCTGAAAAAGAATTCTGATGGAGAAGAATAACTTCTACACTAGAGTTAAGATAAGGCAATTGTCCTTGAAGTTGGTTCAAGCTCAGATCAATACTTATGGCACTAAGAAAGTGAAGGGATCTTGGAACCTCACCTCTTAAAATGTTATTGGATAGATTCAGGTGAATTGCCTCAGAAGATGTTGTCCAGAACCAATTAGGGATTACATCGGAAATTTTAGCATCTGATACGTCTAAGTAGCGAATTCTCCTCTGCGTGCGAAGCCATAAAGGAAATCGAGGCCCCAGTCGACATGATGCGAGATCAATAGTTTTTAGTTGGAAAGGTGGATCTGAGCTTAGGTTTAGAGCCAAGTGGTTATAAGAGAGAAGTAGGTCTTCTAGTTTTGTCATGTTGACAAAGTGAGCATCCGAAACAAGTCCAGAAAGATTACTGTTTATGAGTTCCAAGGTGCGCAAATTGAACATGCTAGAAAGTGACTCTGGTATTGAACCCTGAAAGGAATTGTCACTTAGGTCCAAGAATTCTAACTGTGTCAATGACCCAAGGCTATCTGGGACATTTCCTGTGAAATTAGTTCTAGAAAGATCGAGATATTGCAGGTTGGTGAGATTTCCAAGCTGTGGTGGGATATTTCCAGTGAAATCAGTTCCGGAAAGATCGAGATATTGCAGGTGGGTGAGATTTCCAAGCTGTGGCGGGATATTTCCAGTGAAATCAGTTCCAGAAAGATCGAGATGCTTCAGAGCTACGAGAGAGCCAATGAATCTTGGGATGGTAGTTCTGTTGAAGCAGCCACACCATAGGTCCAAATGCTCCAAATGTTTTAAGCTTGACAAAGAGTGATCTAGTTGATTGCTTTGAATTAAACAACGATCATCGTTGAAACCGCAGTCGCCAATATCAAGTGCGCGGAAGTTGATTTCGACGACGTGACCTGTGGCGTCACTACAACCAACTCCCGCCCATCTGCAGCAGTTTTCGTCGTCCTTCCAGTCACCGAGCAGATTGTGTTCATCAGCTAAGCTCTCCTTGAAGAGGAGAAGGGCTTCTCTCTCCTCGTCCATACAACCCATGCACAGGAAGAAGGAAGGCATAAGGAGAAGCAGCAGGCAAAGTATTCTCTCCATCATGGATCGCTGAACTCACTCTCTTTCTTTCTCCTTTTCTTCTTAGTTTGCTTTAGCTTCTGTTTTCAAAGATGCTACTGACTTTATACACTGGGATATACGATAAAACGCGTGGTGAGAAGAAGAAAAATATATATCCCGAAATTTTGACGTATGGAGGACCGAAGACGTGAAGAAAAAATTAATTATATCGAAGACGAGATGAAAAAATATTTTTTTTTGCACAGAGCCACGTACACACCGTTCGTTTTGAGAGTAAAGTCCGACAAAGTTACCCTGAGCTTAAAAGTCCAACAAGGGACTAAATTTGGGCCTCAATCTTTCCAAACTTTTTGTTTTCTTTTCGTGCGGTGATGGGATGACCGGTTAAGGCTTCCCGTCCCCGTACGCCATTTCACGGTGATGGGTAAGCTGGCTTCCCTACCCCGTACGCTAGTCCACGGTGATGGGTACTAACATTTTTCAATTCCCTTTTCAATGTGATAGTTCAATATGCGCAAGGATAGCTTTTAGCCTCAAATGTCCTCTCAAGTAATTTGGGAGTTCACGGTGAATGTAACGACCGTTTGTCCATGCATGCATTTGTTTATACAAAACCTTAACTGTTTCATGTGACCAAAGACTTGGCGCTTTATTATTCATAATGACCTTGCGATCTCAAAGATGAATGTGATATAGTTCAATCGCAGCAATTATTGTACCTAATAAGCTAGCTAGCAATGTTATTATTCTTACAGTTGTTCTTGAGTATTTGTCGTACATCCTCTTACTATGTAAGTTCTATATTTATGTAGAAGATTCAGACGGCTTGTAACCCACAACTTTATTATTGTCACCTTCACTGCTTCAACTTCCAACTTCTTGCTGCATCTCTTCGCATCCGTTCCCTGTAATCCTAATGGTCTGTGATTTCATTGGTTGTTAAACATAATATATCACTAAATCACGCTTATAGATGTTAGTAGTAATAATAATGAGGAGACAAATCTAAGGCGTACGTGAAGATCACTTTCCTTACAAAAATGATCACCCCGCTTAATAATCTATGTTTTCTTCAGGTTAAGTGAATTATCTTGTTAGGATACAACTAATTATGAAATTTTCAGAAAGCAATTTTGAAATTTTGAACAAATTCTCTGTAAAACAAGTTTGTAGGACTGCCAATTTTTTTAGAGAGAAAAGTTCCAAAGAGAAGTGAAGTTTTAAGTATGAAAACTTAGGCTATTATAACGTTCAAAGGGTTTCTTCAACAGTTACATATTTTCAAGGCACACCTTGAAAATAATAGTCACTTTCCAGAAGCCAAAAAATAGTCAATTTCTTACGGTCAAAAATTTCCAACTAGGATTCATTTCCTTTAATTTTGGATTTTTAAAATATTTATGAAAATTAAAGACACAATATAATGAAAGCAAACTATAATGCGAGTTACAGCGGCAAGTAGTTGTTGGCCTTCTTGTCTTGATGATGTTTAACAAACAATTTACTTCTAATGTTGTTTGTCCAGTGTTTGTGTTTTCGTATTTATTCTAGACAAACAACGAGTTGGAGGATGGATGAAATTGCGCTTCATCGAACATATCTAATGGAGGTTGGTGGAATAGTGGTTGAAGTCTATACAATTCAAATTAAAGATCCAATCACAAGCTTCATCCGCAAGTATACCAAGTTGAGCTCATTGAAGGCCTTCATCAAGCTTGGGTAATTTAGTTTAGGAGTTTATATTATGTGTGTTAATACCTTAAGCTCAATATAATATACACACACACATTTATTGGTTTCCATGTATATATATAATTATAAATATACATAAATGTTTTGGTTTGATAGTTTTCAAGTTTTACTATGAAACAATTAAATATAATTGAAAACATATTCTAGTTTCATACTTATATGCATATATATGATTTCATCAATATCAATTTTATTTAGTTCAAAGAAATCATGTTTTAGTGCATTATATGTGTATTTTGATAAAACACTATATTCATTGTTTATAGACTTCATAACAATAGCTTACATCTTTCTTTAAGTCTATAAAATTATTTTGTAATGTTTCAAAACATGGTTAAGCTAAAATGTCAAAACTCATATGTTTACATTTTCATGTTTTGGACTATTTTGTAAAATAATGATATTTTACATTGGGAAGACATTTTTACAAACCAATCTTTGTACCATGTTTATTATCATGTCTACAATCATTCCCCAAAGTTTTACATTTTTCTGAATTTATTTGATATTTTTAAACAGTATTTTAAAATCAGCAAACTATTTTTAAAACCTGAAATTTCATATATCAGTTAACGGTAGACCGTCATGGTCGACCGCGCCCATGTTTTTTCCTGAGAAGTCAGCAAAAACTTTCACGGTCGACCGTGGCGGTCGATCGTCAGTCTGTAAGTTCTCACGATCGACCGTCGCGGTCGACTGTAGCCTGTTTTGATTGTTTTCTCAGTTTCAATGACCTTCGCGGTCAACCGCAATTTTTCCACGGTCGACCGCCGATTGCCCAACGGTCATATTTGGTACAGAATCATATTTCTGATTCATTGGGATTTTTGGTCTTTTGTTTGGGGTTCCTGACTGAGTTTTTGGGAGGCTATAAATACTCCATTAATCTCAGTTCTCAACCCAATCCAAGAAGTTTTTAAACAAGAGTTTAACAAGGGTTTAAGTTTGTTTAAAGTGTGTTTATAAGCTTTTAAGCATTTGAGTATTTCGGTTTTGTGAATTAATTCCACAAGAGCTTGAGGAGATCATCTATTGAAGTTTGAGCTTCCAACTATTCTCCCTCCACCTCTTGATCTATTGAGAAGATTTCTAAACTCTTATCTAACTTTACATTTGTATAGTTATTTGATTATCTTTCTTTAAAGCTAGTTTTTATATTGAGTTTAGATTTGATTTTATTTACTCTCATTGTTACACACACCCACATGAGCTTATCGTATTTTCATACATAGTATATTTGGGTTGGTGAGAGTTATAACAATTGAGTGTGAGCTTTCATTGTGTTCTCATCCATAGTAGAGAACAAACATTTATTGTATTGAGCCTAATTGTGAGGGTACACTTTGTAATACACTTGTACACCGAAAGAAGTGTGTGGCGAGAGTCGGGGATCGTCCCAAGAGGAGTGACGTCGATTGACGAACCTAGAGAGAGGTTGTATCTGAGTACTTGAGGGAGACACGTCTAGTTCATCACTTGAGAGGGTGTAGAGTGGGATTACAAGAGTATGTTAGTTGTAGAGTTTTCGGTAAACTAGAAAACCGTATTGTGAGGTGTAAACATTATTCGGGTAAACGTAGAAAACCCGGTTGTGATAGTGGAGATCTCCTCGAGGTGACGAGCGGAGACGTAGGTCGTGGGGACCGAACTCCGTAATCATATTGTTTGTTTGTGATTGCATTGTCACACTTATTTTTATATCTTATATCGCCTTTGTGTATTGCTTGTTGTTTATATTGCCCACTATCTAGTTTAGATTGTTTACCCTTGTGTTAATTATATATCCTTGCATATATCTCATAGTATATCTCATTGCTAGGATATTACTCTTTGTTCATATTGCTTATTCTTGCTTGTAACATATTGTATATCTCTCTTGCAATAATAATTTGTTATTAATTTTAATTGGCATATAATCGGATTAGATTAGCATAAGACCCTAATCACCCCCCCCCTCTAGGGTCTAACACTTGGTATCAGAGCTTGGTGCTCTTTGATTTAAGGACTAATCGTCTTGAGTTAAAGATCCAAGTTATATTATTTGTGCTAATCTAGTTATGATTGCATTTATCTTGCTTGCATATATTCACATATATATCATGAATATAAATGTATTTCGCTTAGGCTATGAATCAAATGTTGCTCCTAAATTTATTAATTTCCCCTATGCACAATGGGCTTCTAGAATTAAACTATTTGTACAATCTAGAAATATTGAATTATGGGAAGTTATTGATTGTGCTTACATTGTGCCCACATTGGAGAAATCCAAGTGGAGCAATCTTGATAATAAAATGTTTACAACGAACAAGCTTTTGTTAGAATTTTTTCTTAATGCTTTTGACTCATCCTTTTCTAACAAATTTGTTCATTTTGATAGTGCTTACAAACTTTAGTAATTTATTGAAGCACATCAAGGGGACTTGGAGGCAATCCGATAAGCTTTGGAGGATTCTTCTTTAAGTACATGTGGAGCATCATGCACACGGCCACAAGAGGATAATTCTTGTGTAGTAAGCGATTCCGATTCTAATAATGATTTATCTATTGATGAACTCGCTTGTGCATATGAAAAATTATCGCATGCCTATACTAAATTGCAAACTAATTTTATTGATCTCAATAGCAAGCATGTTAGTTTAAAATCCGATCATGATAAGCTAGCCTCCAATTTTGATATCATTTTTCAAGAAAATGTTGCTCTTAAAGAAATTAATGATATGTTAAAATTGGAAAATGAAAAATTGACTTCATCGATTTCTAGCTTAACTCATGCTAATAAAGATGTCATGCTAAAAGTAGAATGCATTAGAAATGAATTTAATTCTTTTAAGAATAACCATACATGCTCTACTTCTATTATCAATGATGTTGTGACCAATAATAAATTGAATCTTGTGAAAAACCACATATCATGCTTAGATTCAACTTTTAACACATGCATTGATAATCATAAGAAGCTTATGGACAAGTGTGCTAAATCTAGTGCTATAACTTATAAATCACCTACACACTATGCACACTTGTATAGAAAAATTTACAAATGTTCCATTTGTGGCCGAATAGGCCATCTAGCCAAATTTTGCTATGATGCACACAAACATAAGAATACTAATGCTTATTGTGCATCTCATCAAGTTTCTTCATCACATGTACACACACATGCACAAAAAGTACATCATAAGCATGCTCATGTGTATCAATGTGATCATTGTGGTCGTTTTGGTCATTTGACCGAATATTGTTTTGACTTAAAAGAAAATCACATTTGCCAAATATTTCTAGTAGACCACATGTGTTTAAATGTGATATTTGTGGTAGATTTGGCCATTTGGCGAAGTTTTGTTATGATTTAAAAAAATGTTCAAACTTGTCAAATTTCTCAAGTAAACTACCTTTGTTTAATGATGTTTCTCATTTGCGAAGTAATTTAAAAGAAAAATCTTTATTTGCAAATGATTCCCGTGCACGCCCACTTGGTCAACACAAATCATTTAACCATCTTCATTGCACCTATTGCAATCGGAAAGGTCATATATATAATTTTTGTTTTGATCGTGCTAGTGCATCATATGCGCCCAAGAGGGTTCATAACCCTAGGGCTTTGAGCTTAAAAGATAGGGGTCATGTCCCTAAATCTTTTGGTACCAAGAATACTTGGGTACTAAAACAAACTTGATTTTAAACCAAGAATTTTAATGTTTTTATCTTTCTTTTTTCTTAGTTTTGAAAATTATACTTATTTTTTTTAATATGAAAACAATTTCTCTTTAATTATCTCTTTTGTTTTCATGATTATTTATCACGCCCCGCTTCCCAAAATACCCGGGAACCGGAACGTGAACAAGCCCGCGACGTATTAGATTGAGAAGAAATATACTTTACTTTTTTTTTCTTTTCTTTTCTTCTCAATCCAATACGCTAAGCGTCTGGAAATAAGTACAATACGAAGTCACAGGTCCCCGATCACACATAGCAAGAATATAAAGACAACCTAGAATAAAAATAGACATATCATCAATGGTAAATCATCCCAGACATAAAATATGGGTCAAACGTACCCTTATTACAACAACAGTTCAACTAGGAAATAGAAATACATAGTCCATAATAAAAGGAAATAAAATAACTAAATCTATCATCAAACTAAAGAAAAATGCAGTAAAAGAGTTTTAATATCCTACTACTACTACAGAAGAAAATCACTACGATTCAGGTGGTTCTTCTACTCCTTCTGCAAGACACCCCTGCTAAGAATCTTCTAGCTCCTGTACGATTCCGAACTGAGGCTGTCCATCTTCTAAATCTGACGTACACCCAGAAAACAGGAGTACGTCAGCGTGTGGAACA
>BQKN01000044.1:670966-740975 GCA_022839385.1 Asparagus kiusianus
AACTTGAGACGTAGTACGTCGAGCGAAATAATCCAAACAAGAAAACCCTCATGTATATACCATATGTCTCAAATTATAGATAATTAAATATTAATCCCGATCTATGTATGAAAAGAAGTACAACCGGCCTACATCTCACAAGAATCATATCTAGCCAAGAATCGAGGTCATGCAACTAGTCATCCTACAACAGGTCACTAGCTCATTTTATCGGATAACTGATAGATCGCAATCACAAATATCCCAACTCCTCAGACCCACCCCGGTGGCTACACAAACTTCACCGGCGCGAGCCTGGAAATAATCAACAATCACATATCACAACTCCTCGGACCTATCCCGGTGACTACACAAACTTCACTAGCGCGAGCCCGGAATACACAAACATCTCAACTCATCAGCCCCACCCCGGTGACTACACAAACTTCACCGGCGGGAGCCCGGAATACAACCACAATCACAAATATCTCAACACCTCAGACCCACCCCGGTGACTACACAAACTTCACCGACGCGAGCCTGGAAAATACATCAACCATCCCAACCGCTCACATGGACCAAGACTTATCACCCCAATTCTCGTAATTCCAGTTCAACTAAACACGAGATTCTAGATCCTAACTGTGTCATACAGGTCACTATAGTCATGTACTTCTCATGATTCTTAACATGGAATAATAAATGTAATTACGCTAAGTGTCAAAGTCATAAAGTGTGAACATGGGTCGTGATCACATGCAAGAACATACGAGAGTAAAGCTACTATTAACAATGCAAGATGGAACTACCATTAACAGATCTTTTGCACACGAAAATCGAAATCTCAGTTATTAATTCCAAGAAATATTTCCTTTAAAATTTATTTCTCATTATAAAAATTTCTAAAATAACCTTCTTAAAATATATTCTAGTATTATTTATGAACAGTAATACTTTTAATTTTATAAATGATTCCTATGATATTTTATAAAATAATCTAAAATACTCTTTTCTCAAAATAAAATTCTTTTAATCATAACAATTATTCAAAAATACTTCTTATCCAAAATAAATTATTTTCTCGAAATAATTCCTTTTAAAATATTTTCCTCATTATAAAAAATTCTAAAAATACTCTATAAATATAATCTTCCTTTCAAATAACACGAAATTAACCATAAACTATATTTTTGACATACTTATTCATCGTTTCGTAGAATATATTCACCGTAAAATTATCAACAACCACACAATTAATATCATATCAGCCCAACTAATCTACACATACACATAATAAATTCATAAGAGATAAAATATAAATTAACGAGACAATGGCAAGAGGGATCTTGCCTGCGAGACCACGAGGTCTGATGACGAGGTGACAGGGTCAAAGCGGACGTGACACGACGGATCTAAATTTGACAGTGACGACTGTGGCGGCTCGACAGTGAGGTTTGATGACACGTCGGGGGCGACGAGAGGCAAGGTTGAGTTTGGGCTGGAGGCGGAGGAGCTCGGATCTGGTGGTTGACTGCGTGGGGGAGAGGGGTCGACGACGAAGTTGGCTGCTGAGCGGCGGTGGTTCTGGCGGAGGGGAGGAGCTCGGGATCTAGGCGCGAGCTTAGGGAGTTGGCGGAGCTCTGGGCGGCGACTCGGTGAAGGAGGGCGACGTCACAGGGGCTTGCGTCGCTGAGGTGGGGCAGCGGCGGAGGCTAACGGTGGCGAGCAGGATCACGGCGACTAGGGACTTGGCCGGAGCTTGGAGGCGAGCGGTTGGGGGTGGTGCTCGGTGGCGGTTTGAGGGGGTGGTCGCTGCGAACGGCGAACGACGGGGAGGAACGGACGGGGCTGGGGTCGTGGGCGGCGCTGCTAGGTGACGACGGCGGTCGGAGGCCGGAGGGGTGGGCTGGTGCGAGTTGAGAGAGAGAGCGAAAGAGAAGAGGGAGAGAGAGAAAGAGATGTACAGGGTGGCGGCGGTATTATGAACAGTAGAGAAGAAAACGAATACATATATATAGGTTATATTAGGGTTAGGGTTAATGATTAAAATAATTAAAATAAATAATTTTGGGTACTTAAAAATTAAACTAATTACATAATAATTATCTATAATTAAAAACGTACATGTTGTGCTATTACAACAGTTGATACGAAATAGTCAAAATATACCCATATTATATAATTAAACGAGAATAATTAATAATTAAAATATATTTACTTATATTTAAAATTAAACAATTATGAGGTAATTATATACATAGTAAAACATACAAGTTATACTAATACGACAGATAATATGTAACAGTTGAAATAATACAACAAATTATACATAAAAATACGTAATTAATAATACAAAGTATTATACGAAATAATACGTAATAATATTAATAATACAACCTATTATTTAAAATAATACGTAATAATACTGATAACGTAACAAATTAATTCTAGAAAATTTTACTGCACAAAATAAATTTATAAATATTAAAACCATTTAAATAAATATAAACTTTGGTTTTTAAATCATAGAAAATTCTAGAAAATTAAGAAAAATACAAATACTCTTTTAAAATAATAATTGAATATTTTAAAATACCAAAAAATTATTTTAACTAGTATCAAAAATTCATGGTCCTTACATTCTACCCCCCTTAAAACAAATTCCGTCCTCAGAATTATAAGAACCCAAGGACAGAGATATGGAACGAGAGTAGGTATTCACAAATCAACGAGACAAGAAATAATATGAAGCTCCATAGTCAAAGAGTGATAAGGTAATAATAGAAGAAACAAGAACCTTATCTAGTGTAGAAGGTAAAATACATCTAAGCTGGCACTCATAAACAAATCCTATTATAATATCATCAAGCAATGTGAAATAAGGAAGTTCACACGCAAATAAAACTAAGAATAAACTATTCTTACCGGTGATAACTTGATTGTTCGCCTCTGCTTCCACAGCTGACATCGTGAACATCTGACGAGGTGGTTGCTGCCTTCGCGCTTCCTGATAAACCTGCTGCTGTTGAGGAAGAGGCCCTGCTCGAGGATAAGGTCTGTGCTGAGCTGGAGCTGCTGAGTCTGATTGAGCTGGAGCTGAAAGAGCTGCTCGAACTGGAGGTGGGGCAAGCTGGCCTGCTGTCGCTGTGGACATTCCCGGTTGACATGATCGGGGGACCCACAGTTGTAGCACAGATGAAGACGCCTAGGGCACTCCTGCTGGGTATGCCCAGGGTAGCTACAATAGGAACACTGCACCGAAGGCCGGTCGCGAGTCTGCACTCCAGGGCGCTGATAGGGATGCACATGAGGACGTAACTGGCGTTGAGAAAACTGATGTCGCTGCGGATTCTGCTGCTGCCTCGAAGGTGTACGCTCGTCATTTCGGGCCGGAGCTACTAGTGTCCTGCTCTGGGTCACATGCGGGTCTTCAGGTTCACTCTGAACACTCTCGATCTCGCGTGCTGCATCCAACACGGCGTCGTGGGTCGCAAGTGCTCTACCAGCTAGAGCAAACCTGATATACTTATCCAGGCCCTTCTGAAACTGATGCCTCCTGATAGTGGGGTCTATCACCAAGTGGGGAGCATATCGGCTCAGAGAAGAAAACTCGGCCTCATACTCATCAACTGTTCGCCCTCCTTGCTTGAGCTCCACAAATCTTCGCAAAAGCTTGTCCCGAGCTGACTGAGGGAAGTACTTCCTGTTGAAGCGGTCTGTGAAGGTATCCCACGAAATCGGTCTCTCCAAATGATCTTTCTCTGCAGTCCACCAAATCCGAGTGGTGTCGGTGAGCTGAATATCCATAAGGTCCACCCATTCAGCAGGGGCAATACGGGTCACCGTGAGAATAGTCTCAGTGACCTTCAAGAATTCCTCCGCTGCTAGGGGTCCTTCCGCACCAGAGAAAGAAGGGGGCCGCATATACCGGAACTCCCTAACACTAGACTCTGAACGAGGGGGAGGTTGGTGTTGAGGCTCCCGGTGCAATTGCCCGGCCAGATGCTGCTGATTCGTCGCCAATCCTTGAATCATCACCAGAAGTTGGCTCAGGTCCACTTCGGGCTGCGGGGCACTGCTACTAGACGGGTTATCGTTACTACGAGTACCCACCATGATTCTGAAGGCACAAGGATCAAAAGGAAAATTAAGGTTAAAATCAAATAATATATTTGGAAAATAGGAACTAAAACATAGTTATTAAAATAATAGTATAAAAAATTAATTGTAGTCTAAAATAATAATATAAGAACTTAATTGTAGTCTTACAGATGAAATATGATATGTATCTAAATTATCTACTATATTCTTACTAGTGAGGACTCGTGACCGTGACCTGCATGGGCCACCAAAAAAACCTGTCACGCCCCGCTTCCCAAAATACCCGGGAACCGAACGTGAACAAGCCCGCGACGTATTAGATTGAGAAGAAATATACTCTACTTTTTTTTTCTCTTTTCTTTTCTTCTTAATCCAATACGCTGAGCGTCTGGAAATAAGTACAATACGAAGTCATAGGTCTCCGATCACACATAGCAAGAATATAAAGAAAACCCATAATAAAAATAGACATATCATCAATGGTAAATCATCCCAGACATAAAATATGGGTCAAACGTACCCTTATTACAACAACAGTTCAACTAGGAAATAGAAATACATAGTCCATAATAAAAGGAAATAAAATAACTAAATCTATCATCAAACTAAGGAAAAATGCGGTAAAAGAGTTTTAATATCCTACTAATACTACAGAAGAAAATCACTACGCTTCAGTTGGTTCTTCTACTCCTTCTGCAAGACACCCCTGCTAAGAATCTTCTGGCTCCTGTACGATTCCGAACTGAGGCTGTCTATCTCCTAAATCTGACGTACACCCAGAAAACAGGAGTACGTTGTAGGTGTAAATTTCTGATTTTCCCAAAAATGGGGGATTTTGTTTGTATTTATAAGAAAGCTTATTACAAACTAAATCAATCTGAATTACAACAGAAGCAGAGGGAAGGCCCTCTTTGTTTAATCGTGGGGACTTTAAGGTAGCTACAGGATGCTTCGCTCGGTGCTTGTGCTGAGTTTGCCTCCCTTGGACGATTCGACCGAGGTTGTTGGAGAGCTTCAGTACTCAGTAGAAGCTCAAGGTGAAGGAGTTTGTCTCTTCTGGCTCACCGACGATCAGGGCTCGGAGCTAGGAGATGGCGCTGTAATGCAAGGGTATGCAGAAAGCTTCTTCCTCTCTTGATTGATCAATCGATCGATCCTTTTTCAAGTTGCTGAAAGAAGCCTTTTAATAGGAGAGAGACAGTTTGGCTGTTCCTGAAATTATGGGATGTGACCATACATTGTTCAAAGACGTTCTGCTGTTTCTCTGTATTGCCAGCGGTTATTCGATGAGCCGCATGTTGCGTCGCGTCGCGTAGGAGTAGGAAAACCCCTCCTCGTACCCGTGACAGCGGTTGCCAGATGCTTGAGTGGATCTGACCAACTCAGCGAGCGCCGACGGCTCTTGCTCTCGGTTTGGACGAGTGAGGTAAACAGCATTTATAAGGGTGCAGGCTGATCTGGCTGCTGTCTGCTCACCTGCGCTGTGAGCCACCGAGAGGCCATTTGACGGTCCTGGGGTCCTGCGCCTTCTCTCCTCTCCCTGTGTCTTGGCAGAGGTTGGAGAATGGACGTCGCATGTCTGAGTGGGTGCCAGATAGCTTGTTGTGCGTCGACGGCTTCGGTTTTCCATTCTGATGGGTGAGGTGACCCACATTTATGAGGGTGCAGGCCGGACCGGCGCTTGTCTTGTTCGCTTGAATTGCGGGCGGCCATCTGACGAATCTGGAGCGCTGTGCTCCCTCCCCACGTATCGCGGGAAATGGGGAAGGTTCGTCCCTGGAAACCCGGCTTTCAACTTACATAGGTAGACGTGGCCCTCTGTGGGCGGGTTTGGTATATGGGGGCGGATTTGAGCCCCTGTGAGTGGATGAAGGCGAATTCGTACCCCTGCGAGCGGACTTGGCTCATGAGGGCGGATTTGAACATCTACGAGCGGATCTGGCTTATGAGGGCGGATCCACTCTGTTAGTGGGTCCATATGACCTGGCGCGTGAGGGCCCAGGTGTGCTGTCGAATCTGTTTCGTGGCTACACCCTACTCCTCGTCTCAGTGGATGGTCTTGACTTGTGGGCGAATTTGTTTGTTAGTCCGCCGTGGTAATTTTTACCATCTACAAGACCCCCTTCAAAGTTTTCAGACCAAAACCGGCTTACGTGTGGTCTGGAATACTTTGAATAAAGAAATTTTGGGCGGACCAAGTGTCTTAGGATTTTTAGCAAATCCTCAGCTATCAACGGATTTGATCTGCCTTTACCGATTACCGTTTGAATCGGGCTAGCCATACTATTCTCCTCAGTATGATGAGTTGTCGAGTGGTTTCTCTTAGGCTTAATGCTAAGATTTCTACTCTGACCCCTAGCCGCCTGGGGCACGGGTCTAAACAAAGTTACTTCGTTGATTTCAAAATTTTGGGCAAATCGCCTGTTTCCCAAGGGTGGGCGAGTCACGCAGGCGAAGCTGGGCTTTGATGGCGAAATTTTCGACTGTCTTGCGGATTTCATTCAAGATTTCGCCGTCGAGACTTTTCCTTTGGGGCGAAAAATAGGTTCAATCATAAGTGGGCCACGTATCCATTGGTGGGGCCCCGCGCCCCCCAGCTAGGGCAGCACAATTTTGTCACGTCGCTTTTGTCACGACTTGACACCCTGACGTCGGCTTCGTGTGCCTCGTTCGGATCATGGCCGTGGTTTTCGAATTCAACCGCCGGATATAACCGTTGATTCCGGTTCGGGTTTCGGGTCGCGACCGGCCTGTTTCCTGTTTCAACAGTTTCTCTGCTACACTGGGGGCGATCTGGGCCGTTGGTTTCGATCGTGGCCACGTCTCCCATCCGCGGGGGTTTCGCCTTTCGAGGGTGTTCGTGGTCACGTGGGAAGTTAGGTCTTTTAAACGAGCCATCTTCTCCCCTCGAGAGCTGCCGTGTTCAAGAAATCTCTGAAAACTTTTTTAAGCAGATAGAGTCCTGATCCATCCTTCAATGGCGCCACGATCCAAGAAGTGTATTGCAAAGGGGAAAGGGCCCGGATGCTTTTCTGACCATCTCTCCGCCGGTGCGCCCCTCCGCATGCCGGAGCCACGTTCAGGTAAGTCGCGAGATCCTCCTGGCGTTGGGCCTGGGGGAATGAGTGTCACTCATCCCTCTGAAATTCCGCCGTCTCTTGGTAGCCTCCCCGATTTGGGGGTTAAGTTAGTCCTATTTGCCTTCAGAGGGTGATTTCTGTCTCCTCGGGCGAACTCAAACTCTAACGGGAAGAGGGGAGGGGCAAACTTTGCTTTTGACAGGCGAGTTCGGCCCTTCCCTGGAAGGGGGGAGTATCGTCTGTGCGGATAGACCTTGTTCGAAGTGGGTTTCCCCTTTCGACAAGCGAATTCGCCCATACCTGTTCGATGGGCGACTTCGCTCTTACAGCGGATTTTGTCTTGACTGACTCCTTGCTCTTTCTCGCAGCGACCTTTTCGGATGAGGCTCTTCCAGAGGGTGCGGCTGTTGGCCACGCCGGGGGTGTTGGTTATACGGCACCTCCTCGATTCCCTTCCTTGGCTCCGGCACCCGTGTTCGCTGTTGATAAGCCACATGGCTTGATACAAAGGGTCTCAGACGGGCATCATCTGACATTACGCGAATTGACGTCCGACGCGGTGTTGACCGATGATGTCAGGGCGGAGCTGCCAAAGCCTCAGTTTTTGTTTGGCGATGCAGCGACTGATCCTTCCGCTCTACTGCTCAAAGAAAGCAGGTGGTTCCGCACGGTGGAAGGGACTCACTACTACCTTCCCAGTATGCCGAGAGGATTCTCGATCGTCGAACTGTGATCCCTCGTGGTCCCTCGTGTGATGAACTGGGACTTGACTCCAACTCAGGACGGGGTCACCTGCGGCGTCTTTACGGTCTCTTCGGCTGGGTATGGGGTGGAGAGTTCTTGTAAGCGTGTGACGGGTCTGCGCCCTGGCTTGCTGTCTAATGAGCCGCCGGCAGGGGAGACGACGGCGGTAGCAGAGACTTTTTGCCATCGCTTCTTCCGCGTCGGTGGGAGATTTCCCACAAAAGACTTCAGAGCTCCGGGGTGGGTATACTCGGCGCCTGGTAGCGATACTTGGTGGTCCAAGATCACCCATTACGTTCTGGCCGAGAATTCTGACCTCAAGAATTCGGAGCTGTATGTGGCCATTCAAGCCACTCGACATGGTTTGCGGATCAACGCTTCCTAGTTCCACAGCATCCTGGAACTGTACTGTGTGGAAAGCGGCACATTCTTCACCCCCAACGGGGAGCTCGATATTACCCCTCACGAGATGTATGACGTGTCAGGGCTGCCTCTGGGAGATTTTCCCTATGAAGAGTACGTCCCGGACCAAGACGAGATTGATCAGCTTTCGAACCATTCTCCCTTGGCGGTCAAAACTCTGTGGGAGTTACTCTGCCACTACCATATCTGCCTCAGTACCTTAGGGGCATCGGATCATAAGGGGAAGAAGAAGAGGACTCCTGGTATCAGCCACAAGAATTGGGCTGATTATCTGTTCCCAGGGAACGATGTCAAGGGGAAGCCCGCTCTCCCGCTAGGCGAATGCGACCAACCTGAAGTGGAGGCGAGAACAGCCGAAGAGGGGAGCACCATAACTCTCGAACGTGATGAGGGCGGATTTAAATCTGGTACTGTCCTTCACTCGTTCCATCATCAGGCGAAGTCCCCCATATCTGGGAAGGCTCTACTCACGGGATACCTCATGTTATGGCTGAAGAGGTGCGTAGTCCCCACTCACTCTTTCGAGGCGCTTCCTGTGGAGGTCGTGTATCCCGCAGTTTGCCTGGCTCACGGTAAGTCCTACGCCTTAGTATCGGCGATGATAGCGTGCATTCACCGGGGGCTCCGCACTCTGACGACCCAATTCTGCCGCGTATCGACCATCGATGAGGGGGCAGGAGAGATTATCAGGACCCCTAATCCTAGGGTGGGGCTGTCGTATACTTATTTGATGGCGTGGTTTGTCTGCCATTGCGAATGTTTGATGAGCGCTCCTACGACTCTTCTAGGAGACAAGTTTGTCCTGTTCGTCAAACGCTTGGAGAGGTGCTCCTGGAAGTGTAAGGACATTCCTGACGCGCGGAAGACGCTTTCGCATTTTGTCCATTATAACATCCGTCGTTTCTTCCCTTATTTTAGTGGAGGAGGATACGGGGAGTCTTTTAGAGATGCACCAACGGCGGATCATCATACCGCTCTCTCCCGCGGTGCTTTTCGCTGGCTGGTGAACATCCAGCTGGGGTATCATATCTTACGGATGGGCTCTGTGTGTTATCTCGAGCCGTATATCCCTTGCAGGTTCGCCCGTCAGTTTGGCTACGACCAATTGTATGTAGGCAACGCCAATCCCCATCTGCACTTCGAAGGAGGGTTGGTGGACGGAGCTCGGGGATGGTTTTGGACTTACGCTGGCGGTACCCAGGCCCACTTTGAACTACCTGCGAAGGATCGCGATTTGCATCACACTCTCCTGTACTGCAGGTGGTATCGGGGTGCCAGTGCTAATCCCGAAGGCTTTTGGTTTGGCGGCTCGTATTTGGCAGAGCAGGGGCGTCCTCCGAGGAGACCTCTACGTACTTCGAGACGGAGGGGCCGCCAAACGGTTAAGGAGTGGTTGTCTGAAGACCCGGTTGAAGACACCGAAGGCGGTGACATGGATCCAGACGAATCTGAAGCGCATGAGGTGTGAGTTCCTTCTCCTAGTCTTCCCTCGGACCCCCAAGACGAGCGTAGGGAGCCTGTTGAGCTGACTCGAGCGGGCGAACATCTGGAGCAAGCCCGGAGCACGATTGCTGGGCGGATGAGGGTGCCTCTGTTATCTCCAAGCAGCTCGTTGCTCTCGAAACGGCAGCGAGAAGCGGCGGAGAGTTCTAGAGCGGAAGCGGCCAAGAGGGCCCGTAGCGAGGAGACTGTGGTGACCACCAGAGCGGCGGATGGTCAGGACGATACTATCTCTGGGGTGGGAGCTGTTCAACCTGCCCCTTCTGTTGTACCGCTGGCGGCTCCGGTGACTGCGAAGGACATGCTTCCTGCATCCGATGTGGGGTCACAGGCGGGGGTCTCAGCGACTCCTGCACCTGCACCAGGAGGTAATCTTTCGGCGCGGTACTCTTGTGTACGAAGTTGGGTTCGTATTTTCTGACTGTTCATACTGAATCCGTGCAGGTGCAGTCGAGAAAGCGATCCCCATTCCTTCTGACGAAGAGGAGGGGAGTGGAGACGGAGAGAACTAGGGGGTTCAGGTAAGCATGAGTTTCAATGTTGTTGATCCTCCTAAGCCAGGGGGGCATTTATTATTATTATTTTTTGTATCCGCAGTTGGCCCCTCTCATGAAGTTACTGGCAAGGAGGATCCTCCCTCTTGGGAGGGTCATTCAGGCGAATCAGAGACGGATGATGACGCCTCAATTCACGAGGCGCTATCGAGCGAAGAGAAAGTATCGGTCCCTGCGGGTCAACAAGGGGGAACCTCCACCTTCGAGGGAGCACCGGTCAGGGGTGAGCGCTCGGTACGAGAGTCTCCAGCTCAAGGGGGAACCCCTATTGGGCTGATGGCCACTTCCTTGTCGGTGGTAACCTGCGACTCTGCCACTGCCACTCTAGTGGCACCAGCGATTGTTCCGGCTCTGGCGGCGCCAATCGCTGCTTCCTCGATCATGACCACCAGTACCCCGATTGTGACTTCATCCTCTGCCGAAGATGCCGCTCTCTCTCCCCTGGAACGCTGGCGAAAGACGCAGGTGGCGCGAACTCTGGCCAACTTCGAAGATACTTTGGCCCACTGCACCCGGCTGGTCTTGGAGGAGAGCTGCCCCTTCGAGGAATTCAAGGAGGATCTTGAACACGACGCGTCCTTCTTGCGTAAGAGGCTTAGCGCTACCGTGGTGAGGCCCTACTTTCGGCGTCTGAACGAAGTGGAGGGGGCTGTTCGGCAGCTGCTCGCTCTTTGCGCGGGGAGTTCCACTCTTGTTGATCTCGCCTCCCGCGAAGTTCGAGTAGCTGTGGCAGATCGTGATCGCCACCTGAATGAGAATATGTCGCTGGAGTTAAAGTTGTCAGCAGAGTTGAGCAGGCTAAAGCCGAGGATGCACGAGTGGCCCGCGAGCAAGAGACGATCGATAACCAGTTCTCTCGATTCTCCTTTGAAATAGAGAGGCTGAAACAGGTTATAGCTGACACACAGGCTTCCCTGGCCGTTCAAGAGAAGGCTCGTGATCAGCTGGCAAAGGAGTTGGAGGGTGTTGAGTCTCGCCGGCAATTGGCCACTGACTCTGTTGAGGAGAAGGATCGGGCTCTCAAGGATGTCAAAGAGACCATTCAAGACTTGATCTCGCGCACAGAGGAAGATCTTCGTCGAGAGGTCCTAAGGAGGCTTGAGCTTCGCCATGCTGAAGAAATTCGTGAGGCGGAACTGCGATTGAAATCCTTGTAATTCGCCTTTAATTTCCTGCTTGTAATAGGACTTCCTTTTCATGAATGAAATTATCCTTTTGTTTCTGGCAATTATGGCTTGTGTGCATACTATATATAACATAGATATTTTCGTGCACTAGTCGGCGTTTAGCCGTGGGACACTTTCCTCAACAGACTCGTTTTGCCTGCAGGCGAGTTTTGCCTGAGGGCGAATCCGCAGTCGTCATTCTGACCATGATTTTGGTTGTGGGTGGGCTCCGCTTTTAGTGGGTCACGTGTTCACCCACGTGTACGTCGGTTACGGGGGCGTGGGTGAGCCGCCTCGCATTAATTGTGGCACGATGGGTCTCCTCGTCCTTCGCGCCCAATCCGGGCCGTTGGTTAGAGATCGTGTCCAGGAACTGCCGAATCTCCGCCGCTCACATAGGATACGGAATATTCAGCCTTCCCTTTAACTGTTTGGGCCTGAAGGGTCCAATCGAGCCGCATATAGCTGCCTAGGGTCGGGGTATTTTAGTACCCTTATCTTCGTCAAGAAAGATCAAAGTTTTCTTGTCGTCTTTTGCAGGGAAGATCCAAATTTCCCTAGCATCTTCCAGATGGCACCGAGGACGAGGAGCGCTATTTCGAAGAAGGGGAAGGAGGTTTCTTCTTCGGGTGCTGCCGAAGCTGCTGCTACTGAAGGTATGTCCTTAACTCAACCCCCGCTCAGGCATGGGTAGGTATTTCTCGCTTAACTCCCCCTTTCATGCCATCGCTGTGCTTCACAGCCCATAAGGCTGAGCCTATCTTGATATCCGATTACGAACCCGAGAGTCTGGAGGCTTCTCCTGCCCACGGTCCCGCCTCGTAGCCAGAAACGGAACCTTGCCTCGAGGTCCCACCCATCGCGATGCTTACCCCAGGTCAAGAGCCTGCTTCCCCCGGTTCCCTGCCTTGGCAGGCTCGCGTCGAGGAGTTTGAGAATGCCGTGAGGCAGGTGATTTCTCTTGTCAATCTTGGCATGGACAGCTTTGACAACTTCAGGCAATCTCTCTTGGATCGCGTGGTCAACCTTCGACGATCGGGCGAAAATCGGCTTGCCACCCATTGCATGCAAGAGCTCCGTCTTCTGGAGTCACGCATGATGGGGTTAGAGACATTGCTGCGGGAAGGCCCGGAAGTTTATATGGAGTCTTGCCTGGCTTTTATCAGGCGTAGGGAGGCTCAGGAACAGGAGGTCCATTCCAAGGAAATTGCTGATTTGGAATCCATTGTTAATTTCTGGGTGGGTCAACAACACTCGTCGGAGGAGGAAATCGTCGACCTTAATCGCACGATAGCTCGCCTACGAGCCGAACTGGGACAAGCGGAGGCGAAGTTGGAAGGGCTTCAATTTGATGTCGTCAAAGTCCGCAAGAAAGCTGAGGCGGAAACTTGGCGCCTCTTGGCCTTGCGGGAAAAGGACGCTGCCGCTAGGTCGAGCTCTGAGAACGAATCAGGAGAGCGGCTGAGGACAAGGCTCGGGAGGACCACGCGAGACGGGTGGCCTTGGCCAAAGAAGAGCTTTCCACTTTTAGTGTTTTTGACTGAGATTTCAAATCTGTACCTGTGTTTAAGACATTTTGCTTGTCTGTCTCGCTTTTGAAACTATGCCATGACTCGTGAAGTCATTACTTGTTCAAATGTATTGTTTTGACGAACAATTGGTGCATGCCTTGCTTTTCTGAACGTAGCATTATGACTTTCTTAGTTATCTGTCTAGAAGCATCTGATGAAGTTCGTGTTTTTCCTTGTCACGTTTCTTTTGGATATAACACCCTTTGATGTTTCTTTGGCATGGCCATCAGTGATTTCAGGTGGCACCCCTTGGGCAAAGACTCAACTCGAGTACGGGCCGGTCCAAATGATGGCGAATTCACTGGGAGAGTCGTATTAAACCGCCAGCGAGTTCGCTTGAAGGTTAACTTTGACTGTTGGCGAACTCGATCCGTAGGCGAAACCCCAGTATTGGCGAATTCGTATTGAGGATAACCCTAGACGCTGGCGAGTTTAGAATGCAAGCGGAACTTTCGAAAAGGGCGAGTTTGTGTTGTAGACCCAACTCAGCCTCTGGCGAGCTTAGGTTGTAGGCGAAACCTCGTGCCGCGCGCCTCTTAGCGGGCCCAAATGCTTGCCAGCTAGGGCTTTAAAGACTTGTCAATGCTCATTAATGGCAAAGTGAGAGAACGCCTCACCTCTTGGGCTTCATCCGATCGGTCGGTTCGGGTCTCGAGAAGCATGGCTTTGAATGGCGTTGAGCTCAAAGCGCCGCAAGGCATCTGGGCCGTTCGATTGCTCGAGGGCAGAGATCCCGACCGTTACAGCTTCGGCTATATCTCCCGTACTCGCCATCTTCTCAGTCACGCTCTTTTCTTTTCGAGAAAAATTTGCTAGACGAAAGACCGCTGCCGTAACTTCTGCTCTCATGGCCTCCGACTCTGACCACAGCGCCTCCGAGGAGGTTGGCTCCTCCGCCACCGTCATCGATGTTGGCGCTTCGCCCGTTTCTCCTGCGAGCTCCGTCCGAAGGACCTCCGCTCCAGACCTCGTGGCTCATCCTGCCTTCGTGCCCCTCCAGAGGTTGGAGGATTTGGTGCGGTGGATCGCCATTTCAGTAGGCGCGGGCGGCGAGCGGTATTACGACGCGATTCCTCTCGTGGAAGCGGGTTTGAGAGAGATTCATCGAGCGGGTGATATCTCGCTCGCACGTCAATGTGAGCAGGAGCTCCACCGAGTGGAGGAGTGGATGTATCGCCTCGAAGAGCTGGCCTACGACGATCCCTCCGACGTGCCCCTACCCCTCTCTCTGCGCCTTCTGCTCGAGCGCAAAGAGCGGGCGAAGCAGATCCAGACGAAAGAGGCCGAGCTCCGACGTCTGCGGAAGCGACACCGGGCAGTTCTGGACCGGATGGACGATTACCTGGACAGGGCCTTCTTCGAGGACGCTGGTTCTCTTCGTGGCGAGGCGAAGCTGCGGGAGCGCGACCACGAGGCGAGGAGGCTCGGCGAGGCTGCCAGAGCGGTGGAGAGGGCGCTTCAGCTTATTCACCAGGAGGAAGAGGACAGCGAGGCGGACTTGGTCAGGCGGCAGCAGAAGCAGATGGAGAAGGCGAGGATCCGGCGGGAGGCGGATCGTGCGGCGGTCAAGGCCAAGATTTTCTCTTTTAGCCTGCTGAAGTTCCTCTGAGGCCTGTCTCCCCCCCTTTTTTTTGTTGTTTTGTTTGTCATTTCAGTTGATGCCACAGGCATCATAACTTTCAAACTTATGTATGTGACTCCTGGCCCGTAATGGCCTTTAGCTTTTGCTTATTTTTGCTTCGTATGCACGGTTTTCTTTCTTTTGTCTGCGCTGTTTGGCATTTGAGTTGAACTTGGCGAGCATTTGACTATCTTGTTTTGGACTTAGTCATTTTAGGCTCTTGTCCTTCCCTCTGTTGTTCACAGCGTGGGATCGGGTTAACCCCGATTTTCGCGTTGCAGCTCTGATGAGATCAAGCGAGTAACACTTGGTTTGCAGCAAAGAACAATCGTTCGTTCATGCGGCCAACTAAAGAACCCAGCTTTGACTCGCCACTCGGCGAGCTGTTGCTTGGGGGACCGGCAGACAGGTCGTCTGCCGAGCCGCTCTCGCCAATTGTCGTCGTCTGGGTAGGCGGCGACATAGGTGATAATCGAATCGTTCAGGGATGTAGGAATATGACGCTCGATTGTTGTAGGAGCCATCACGTGGTAGGCTGCTACCCATCAGTTACCCTAAGGGAAGGTTAGAGTATCTGGGATAGGTCAAATAGTTCAGGGATGTAGGAGTGTGACTATCGACCGAAGCGATAACACGTTGCGTGGTAGGTTATCACTTAGGCTATGCCATTCGTAGGAATAGCGGCGCCGATCATCAGAGGTAATCATTAACCTGATGAAGCTTTGTTGCGATCGGAGAAACTATGGGGCCTTACCATCTCGTTGAGGGATACTGATAAGTTAGCTCGGTTAGAGGTGACAGTTAACATAACCGAGTTGTTTGCCGCGATATGAGCAACTTTGTTGAATTCACCGTCCTGTTAGGGAGGGTTGGCGAATTGACTTCTGAGTCTGCCGCGATATGAGCGACAAGAGTAGATCCGCCATCTTATTGGGGAAGAATAGCGAATTGAATCATGTCCGTCGCGATGGGAGTGACCTTGGTGGATTCGCCGTCTTATTGGGGGAGATCGGCGAACTGAATCGTTTCTGTCGTGATAAGGGCGACTTTGGTGGATCCGCCATCTCATTGGAGAAGATAGGCGAACTGAATGTGTTTGTCATGATATGAACGACTTAAGTGGATCCGCTATCTCATTGGAGAAGATAGGCGAATTGGATTCAGTAGAGATGTTCCGCCAGAGCGGATGAAGTAGGGACAGTTTAACCTCGTGTACTAGTTGGAGGGGTGAGGGCCAGTTTAGACTCATGCACTCGTGGGAGTTGGCGAAAAAGAACTAAGGGTAGTACTTCTTCAAATATTTGCCGTTGATAGGCATCATGATCTTGTCGCCGTTTGGCTTGACAAGGCGGTAAGCTCCATTCGAATAGACTATTTCTATTACGAATGGCCCTTTCCATTTAGATTGAAATTTGCCTTTCTTCTTAGAGGTAAGGATCATCGGTCTGCGGACGGGGAGTACCAGTTCTCCCTCCTTGAAGGCCCTGCGCTTGACTTTTTTGTCGAACGCTTTGGCCATTCGGGCTTGATAGAACTCAATGTGTTGTTGAGCTCGGCGAGTCGTTGTCGGTGGTTATCTTCCACCGTCATTCCCGTTGCCAAGGCGACGCGGAGGGACGTGATCTGAATTTCTAGTGGTAATACGACCTCACAGCCGTATACCAACGAGTAGGGTGTGTGGCCAGTCGGTGTACGAACCGTTGTGCGATACGCCCATAAGCTTTCGCCAAGTTTTTCGTTCCAGTCGCGTTTGCTGGTGGAGGTTAACTTGGTCAAGATTTTGATGATTGTTTTGTTGAAGGCCTCGGCCAAGCTATTTGCCGATGGGTTGTAGACCGTGGAGGAGAGGTTCTGTATTCGGAACTTATCACAGAACCTGGTGAATGCATGGCTGACAAATTGCGTGCCATTGTCATGAATGATACGTCGGGGTATGCTGTATCGGTAGATGACGTGGTGTTTGATGAACTTAATCATATCGTTAGTCTTGACTTCTCTCAAGGGGATGGCTTCGGCCCACTTAGAGAAGTAGTCAGTGATCGCGAGGATGAAGCGATGACCTTTCGCCGACGGTGGGGATATTGGGCCAACTATGTCCATTCCCCATGCTTCGAAGGGCCAGGAGGCCTTTGTCGGGTGTAGGTCCTCTGGCGGCTGATGCATGTAGTTGGCGTGGACTTGGCACTCATGGCAGCACTTCACGTAGACGACTACGTCGTGAACCATCCTAAGCCAGAAATAGCCTATCCTTCGCAGGCGAACCCAAAGTTTGGGTCCGGGTTAGTGAGCTTCACAAAAGCCGTTGTGGGCCTCGCGCAGAGCCTCTTGTGCCTCCGCTTTTGAAAGGCATCGGAGCAACAAGCCGTCGTAAGATCTTCGATACAACGTCTTGGTGGTCGAATCATAGTAGAATCTCGCGGCGCGTCTCCGAATAGACTCCCGCTTCTTTGCGTCTTCGGGTAATACGCCGTATAGGACGTAATCGATGATCGGGAGGCACCAATCCTCAGCACTGGGCTGATCTGAAACTTGATGGGTGGCGTTCGCTTCTGGGCGTCTGTCAGTCGAAAGAGCTTTCTGCTTGCCACTGTGACCCATTGGGTTGTCCCGAATGGTTGAGCCAAGTTGGCCGCCAGGGAAGCGAGGGCATCCGCATGTGTGTTCTTGGAACATAGCACGTGCTTAATGCGGAAGTTCTCGAATGATTCCACTAGTCGGATAGCCGCCTTGTGGAGTGGGACTAAGTTATCGTTCCTAACTTCGTATTCGCCAGTCATCTGTTTGACGATAAGTTGGGAATCGCCATAAGCCTCGAGATGATTTATCCCTAGCTCTTTCGCTAGCTCGAGTCCGATGAGTAACGTATTGTACTCGGCCACGTTGTTGGTGCATGGCTCTGTTAGAGAGAAGGCTCGGGGCAACATGTGGTTATGCGGAGAAGTGAGGACTACCCCCACTCCTGCAACAATAGAGCCATCCGGGGCTGTGCGAGACGCGCCGTCGAAGAACATCTGCCACACCTCTGGTAACGAAGTTATGTTGGCTTCGGGCGGTTTATCTGGCAAATCCTCGAACAGGTCGGTCTTTGACCCCAGTGGATGACTGGCCATGAGATCACAGATGACCTGTCCCTTGACGGATATTTGCGGCATGAAGTGGATGTCATATTGGGAGAGCAGAAGTGCCCACCTGGCTAGACGCCAATTCAGCGCTGTAGGTTGCGTCATGAAGACTCGAATAGGGTTCATCTGGGAGATGACATGGATTGTCTGGCCGACTAGGTAGTGTCGCATCTTTTGGATGGCGAACACTAGGCCAAACATTCTTTTTCGACCATCAGGTACCGTTGTTCGGCGCATTGCAGGGTCCTACTTAGGTAGTAGATGCCTTGCTCATGACCCGCATCATCATTTTGTGCCAAAAGAGCACCTAGAGAATGCTCCATGGCCCGGATATAGATGAGGAACGGTTTCCCTGAAATCGGCGCAGCGAGGACTGGCGGATTCGAAAGGTAAACCTTGATATCCTCGAAGGCCTTTTGGCAAGACTCGTCCCATATGAAGGAAGTGTCTTTCTTCATAAGCTTGGAGAATGGCTGGCACTTGCCCGAAAGTTTTAAGATGAACCTTCGGATGTAAGCCAATCGTCCTTGAAGACCTCTCAATTCTTTAAGATTCCGGGGCGGCTGAAGCTCTCGAATGGCTCGCACCTTGTCTGGATCGATCCGGATTCCTTTTGTCGTGACGACGAAGCCCAGGAATTTACCACTAGACATCCCTAGAAATGACTTCGTCGGGTTCATCTTGAGCTGGTGAGTCCTCATGAGTTCGAACATCGACTTCAAGTCTTGGAGGTGGTCGCCTTTGTGGCGACTCTTCACGACCAGGTCGTCTACATAGCATTCCACCATCTTTCGCAGGTGCTCTCGAAAGATCGTGCTCATGGCACGTTGATAGGTTGCGCCAGCATTCTTGAGTCCAAAGGGCATGACCGTGTAGCAGTACACCCCCATGGGAGTGCGGAATGAAGTGTGTTTCTCATCTTCGGGGTGCATTTTGATTTGATTGTACCCTGAGAAACCGTCCATGAAGGACATCCTTTCGAATCCACACGTGTTGTTGATGATGACATCCGTGATGGGTAAAGGAAATTCGTCCTTTGGGTACACAGAGTTGAGGTCTCTGAAGTCGATGCAGATATGGATTTTACCGTTTTTCTTCAGGACCGGAACAATATTAGCCACCCAATCAGGATGCTGCTCCTCTCTGATGAAGCCGGATTCAATGAGCTTCTTCACTTCAGCCTCAATCGCCTCCATAATCTGAGGACGAAAGTGCCTCTGCTGTTGTTTGACTGGTTTGGCGTCTGAGCTGATGTTGAGGCGATGCGTGGCGATCCGTGGGTCCAAGCCAGGCATGTCCTCATAATTCCACGCGAAGACGTCGATGTATTCCCGTATGAGGGCGATGAGATCCTCTTTTTCTTGAGGAGGCAGACTGTCGCTGATGAATATGGGCTTGGGATTCGCCTCAGTGCCCAAGTTCACCTGGAGGACTTCGTCTTCGGTCGGTGGTTCCCGTTGCTCGAAGCGACTACTCCACTGGGCGTTAACATGGCGATCCCATGTCTCGTCATAAAGTGGAAGCTGTCCATCCTCTGCTATCTCGGCGGGATCCATCGTAGCCATGTTGACCGTAAGGCCATCGAACAGATCCCTCACGCTGACATCCGAGTCCCATGCCGAGGTTACTGACGATTGATCCCTTGAACATGCATAGTCGGAATCTTCGTTGACGTAGAAACACAAATCCGACGAGGAGGAGGAGTAGCCTAAGCCTCTCCTAGTCCTGTTGAAGTAATTTGAGGGTTTCCCCTTAGGTACGTAAGCGGGTTGGATGACCGTCTTGCGTCCTCGGCCGTAATTAAGATCCTCCAAACGAGTGAGGTCGTACCCCATATCGCTCATCACGCATTTCGCAATTCGACTATACTACGAAAACTGGGGCGCTGGGTCTTCGTCTTCAGACTCATCCCAGAGCATGCGCAAGGGCTGATCGATCCGGCCGAAAATAATGTCTTTTCGATATTTATCTCGGGCTGGCACAACAAATACGGCTCGCGACGAGTCAATCGGCCGCCTCCTCGTGACGTACGACGAGCATACCGGCATGTGCAGGGAGGGCTCGCCGCGGAGATTTGTCCACGAGTCATTGGGTTCATCGCCCTCAGACGTAGAACAAGATGACACATAAGCAAAGTCGGGCTTTTCATTCATGGTAATCTTCCCCGCCTGAACGGTGTTGGTTACATGATGACTCTCATAACCGATTACAATTGACTCGAAGTCGTTTAGTATTAGGTTATCGTCGTACTCAGGTTCGCTATCCGCCTCGTTGCCGCTTTCCGGCTCCTCAACTGGCGGTTCGACGGGGTCCTGATACAGCAGAGAGTCTGTGAAGTAATTCTCGACGCCTTTGAAGGGTTGTCTGTCGGCTACTACAGTCTTCACACGTTCATAATCGTCGACGTACTTCAAGCACTGGTGAAGGGTGGACGGGACTATTCGGTTGCCATGGATCCACGGGCGTCCTAAGAGCACGTTGTAGGAAGGCTCGGCATCGATGACATAGCAGGTCACCTCCGTCTTCATGTCGCCTATGCGGCATTTTAGGCGGATTTTACCCAGCGGCCGCGTCCCCATGGCGTTAAAGCCGAAGATGATCGTGGTGGTCGAGGATAAACGCTACGGCGGTATCCCCAGGTGCTTGATTAATTTTAGGGGCACGATGCTCAACGCAGAACCCGGGTCGACTTGGATCCGATCCACCCTCGCCAAGCCGACGTATCCCGTGAAGTACAGAGGTCGATCGTGAGACGTGCTCTTGATAAGCATGTCTTCAGGGGTGAAAGTGATGCACGGGACTCGTCTCTTGGAGACTTGGTAGCAGGTCGTGCATTCTCGTTCCACTTCTGCCTCATTTGAGAAATGGGTGACGAATGCCTCTGAGTCAGCCAACGCCTCTTGCAGGGCTTCACGTGTAGACCTGGACAACCGGAGGAGGTCGTACATGGTGATTCATGCCAGAATGCTTTACAGCTGTGCGAGCACGTTGAATCGGAAAGGTTGGCGGCTCGAGCTGGGTGCATCTGGATTGGGAGGAGTCATAGCGGCTGGCCGCTTGGGAGGTCCCGCCGGGTCCTCTGCCCTAGTGGGGTATTCTTTGGCGAATTCCTTTCCTGCCCTCGTGGCGAAGACATTGGTATCCTCCTCGGAATCAGTAAGGGAGGCTATCACTTCGTCGTCTCTATCTGGAATGGCAAATACAACGTTGCAATGTTTTCTCTTGGCCTCTTTCGAGGGCCTTGCAGTCCACTGTTCATCGTTGAGGAGGTCTGGGTGGACCCACATTATCTGTCCTGATGGTAGGGTCTGCGGGACCAAGCCCTTCTCCCGTTGGTTGTGAGGATCGTCGTTGGTGATCTTCAAAACCGCCTTGGGGATAGGAACTACCCCGGCCGGAGCTCGGACCTTCGAGAGATTTGTCCCAAAGCTCAATGTGATCATGTTCGTGGTCACATGCTTTTGGACCTTTTCCTTCTTCAAGACCCCTACGTCGTAGAGGGCCTGGAGCTTGTCTTTGAGGACGTAGCATTTGGTCGTGTGGTGACCAAGGAACCAGTGATAAGCACAGTAGGTTGGGTCACTGGTTTTGTCCGCCTCCTCAGGTTTCGTGGCCTCTGGCAGTTTGATTCGACCACTCTTGAGCAGAGTATCAAACGTCGCTACCATCTGGTCCTCCTTGAAGTCGTATTGCCGCGGGGGGCGTGGCTCGAACTGCTGGGGCTTAGGCCTCTGAGCATTCTGGGGCAGAATCGACTGCCATGATCTCCTTTCCTCCTGTTCGAGGGGGGTTCTTTGGTGCCGCCGGCTCGGCGGCCCCTTTCTTGGGCTGCGGCTCTTCGGCCTCGAGCCTTTTGATCATGTTCTCCACCTGCTCACCCTGACGCACAAGCTCTTTCCACGTCCGGGTTTCCACCGCGCCTATTTTGGATAGGATGTGGATCGACAGATTGTTGCGACACATCTCGATCAACGTCGTTTCGGAGACTTGGTCCCGGTAGTGGACTGACCGGTTCCGAAATCTTTTTACGAAGTCGTTGACCGACTCTGACTTCCGTTGCTTTTCAACAAGGAGGGTGGCCATCGACACTTCCGTGTCGTCATCGAAGAAGCGGGCCAAAAAGAGCCTCTCGACGTCGGCCCATGACTTGATTGTGCCGGGTTCCAGCTTACGGAACCATTCAAAAGCCACCCCCTTTAGGGTGCCGATGAATAGTCACGTGAGAATGGCGTCATTCCCCGTAAGGAATCCAGTCTGCGCCATGAAGTAGTAGATGTGCTGCGAAGGCGAACCTTTGCCATCGAACTGCACCAGGCTGATCGGTTTGAATTTCGCCGGATATAGGACTGTATCCCACTCAATGGGGTAGGGACGAACCACCCCCAGCTTGTTCATGTTCTGCTGAAGTTTCAACGCGTTAAGCTGGTCCTGGAACTCATCGAACCTCTTGTCACGAGCGCCATCCCCGGCGTACGACGTCCCTAGCGACATCTTGGAAGAGTAATCGGATTGCGGATTACTGTTGTCTTCCGTTTCCGTCGCAGGACGGTGGGGAGGTACCCACTCTCTATCCCCAGTTCGCCGGGGTAAGGGGCGTTGGTCTCTTTTCTTCTTCTTCTTCTTATTCAAAAGTTGCTCCATCATCTCTCGTAGAGAGTCGATGGTCACCTGTTGTTCTTCCAGCTTTTGAGCCATTGTCTGCTCGTGAGTGAGCTCGGTCATGTGCACCCCCGTCGGTGTGCTCTGACCCGAGTGTGAGGTTTGGGACGTGGCCGCCGCCGAATGAACTTCGTCCTCGCCATATAAGGGAGGGACTAGGGTAGAGTAGTCAAACCCGATGCTTACCCCCTTGCGACTACGGGTTCGCTGGTATATGTCACATTGTCTGCGCTGGGCGAATCGGCGGTTAGGTCTTAGAATGGAATCCGAATCTGGGGAATCGAAGAGTACCCCCTTACCCTTGTCCGTCATGTTGACTGTGGCGGACGGGAGTTCTAGATCGTCGGCAGCGCGTCCCTTTTGGTGACGACGCTTTCGACGGGAGGTCCTCTGTCGTGAAGTTTGTTGAGAAAGTCTCAAACACTGAAGGTTTCGCCGTTCCTAAGCATTGGCAGTCGGCGAGTACCGTGTGGATGAGCCTTTCGCAATGGCACTGAGGGCTCGCCTCATGCATAGTGCGCTTGCGAGTCAGATATTCTTGGAGATCTCCTGTGGGTGGTTGGTGACAACCCCCAGTATCAGAAGGGTCGCTTGGGCGTGTACACGAGGGACCTTTGGACGTATTCCCTGGCGCACGCTGGGTGGAATGCTGTGGTGTTGGAGTTAGGCGATCTCGCTTTGACGGGCGAGTTTTCGTGTTTGGGCGAACTCCAGCACGTAGGCGAGCTTCGACCCTTCGTTTGAACGAGCGGGTTCGCGAAGTGCCGCCTACTTCCTTGTCTTTGCGTTCACTCGTCAAAAGATTATGACGTGGCTCGCCAGCCTTTGAGGATTCGCCTATTCTGATAGGCCCACTTGCCTGGGGTGGTTTGTTCGCGTCAGGGATGTGACCTGAAAAGCGAAACCCACTTTGAGCGGGTGGTCCCGCCCTCTTTGGTTGGCGCTCCTGATTTGGAGGGCTTTCCAACGTTGGGCGAGTCGTCCTCTCGTCTGGCGCTTTTTGGGCCTGTATGGTAATTCAGGCCGTTGTGTGAAGCGGAGGTGTGGGTTCCTTGTCCGTCAAACGTCTGCCGTCACTGTTGGCTAGCTCTTCCAGCAGGGAGAGCGTCTGCGCGGGCTGTGGCAGTGTGGTTTGTGCCGGAGTGAACCGATGCCTCCTTCGTGACGGGTGTTACTGAGGGTCGTTTGGCGACCCATCTAGTAGACCCTCCCTTCACATTCTCGATCTGGGACTTGGCCTCGAGAATGTTTAGGGTGGGTTTCCCCGTCGAGACTTGGGTAGAGCCTTCTGGCGCAGGAGCTTTAACCGTCTGAGGTCGGCTCCTTAGTACAACTCTGTGGCGTTTGCGGGATGCTTCGCCACCGAAAGAGGAGGAAGACAAGTACTCTTCGTACTTGGCCTGGTCAAACTCGATCTCTAGGGACTCCACCGTCGTCCCAACAACAACCTCGTCAAACTGAGCTACCACTATTTCATTTGAAGAAACAGCTTCTCCCACTGTGGTCGCCATCTTCTGTAGGTGTAAATTTCTGATTTTCCCGAAAATGGGGGATTTTGTTTGTATTTATAAGAAAGCTTATTACAAACCAAATCAAACTGAATTACAACAGAAGCAGAGGGAAGGCCCTCTTTGTTTAATCGTGGGGACTTTAAGGTAGCTACAGGATGCTTCGCTCGGTGCTTGTGCCGAGTTTGCCTCCCTTGGACGATTCGACCGAGGTTGTTGGAGAGCTTCAGTACTCAGTAGAAGTTTAAGGTAAAGGAGTTTGTCTCTTCTGGCTCACCGGCGATCAGGGCTCGGAGCTAGGAGATGGCGTTGTAATGCAAGGGTATGCAGAAAGCTTCTTCCTCTCTTGATTGATCAATCGATCGATCCTTTTTCAAGTTGCTGAAAGAAGCCTTTTAATAGGAGAGAGACAGTTTGGCTGTTCCTGAAATTATGGGATGTGACCATACATTGTTCAGAGACGTTCTGCTGTTTCTCTGTGTTGCCAGCGGTCATTCGATGAGCCGCATGTTGCGTCGCGTCGCGTAGGAGTGGGAAAGCCCCTCCTCGTACCCGTGACAGTGGTTGCCAGATGCTTGAGTGGATCTGACCAACTCAGCGAGCGCCGACGGCTCTTGCTCTCGGTTTGGACGAGTGAGGTAAGCAGCATTTATGAGGGTGCAGGCTGATCTGGCAGCTGTCTGCTCACTTGCGCTGTGAGCCACCGAGAGGCCATTTGATGGTCCTGGGGTCCTGCGCCTTCTCTCCTCTCCTTGTGTCTTGGCAGAGGTTGGAGAATGGACGTCGCATGTCTGAGTGGGTGCCAGATAGCTTGCTGTGCGCCGACGGCTTCGGTTTTCCATTCTGATGGGTGAGGTGACCCGCATTTATAAGGGTGCAGGCCGGTCCGGCGCTTGTCTTGTTCACTTGAATTACGGGCGGCCATCTGACGAATCTGGAGCACTGTGCTCCCTCCCCACGCATCGTGGGAAATGGGGAAGGTTCGTCCCTGGAAACCCGGTTTTCAACTTACATAGGTAGACGTGGCCCTCTGTGGGCGGGTTTGGTATATGGGGGCGGATTTGAGCCCCTGTGAGCGGATGAAGGCGAATTCGCACCCCTGCGAGCGGACTTGGCTCATGAGGGCGGATTTGAACATCTACGAGCGGATCTGGCTTATGAGGGCGGATCCACTCTGTTAGTGGGTCCATATGACCTGGCGCGTGAGGGCCCAGGTGTGCTGTCGAATCCGTTTCGTGGCTACACCCTACT
Source organism: Asparagus kiusianus (assembly GCA_022839385.1). NCBI lineage: Eukaryota > Viridiplantae > Streptophyta > Magnoliopsida > Asparagales > Asparagaceae > Asparagus > Asparagus kiusianus. The sequence continues at coordinate 696,246 of BQKN01000044.1, forward strand.
CCTCATCTTAGTGGATGGTCTTGACTTGTGGGCGAATTTGTTTGCTAGTCCGCCGTGGTAATTTTTACCGTCTACATACGTCAGCAAGATCCCCCAAGGTAGGAACAAATACAATAACAGTAATGATAATATATGTGTGGTCAATGCTATAACAGAAATAGAAATAGAACATGTGATGATAGTAATAACGATAGAGGCATACAACTGGAATACTAATAATCAGAAGAATCCAAAAATCAACCAAGTAAGAAGATCATGCAGGTAGCGATCAGAAACCATCCAAGCAACAACATCATACAATAGATGAAATTAATATTTAAAAATCTATAACTTGAGACGTAGTACGTCGAGCGAAATAATCCAAACAATGAAACCTTCATGTATATACCATATGTCTCAAATTATAGATAATTAAATATTAATCCCGATCTATGTATGAAAAGAAGTACAACCGGCCTACATCTCATAAGAATCATATCTAGCCAAGAATCGCGATCATGCAACTAGTCATCCTACAACAGGTCACTGGCTCATTTTATCGGATAACTGATAGATCGCAATCACAAATATCCCAACTACTCAGACCCACCCCGGTAACTACACAAACTTCACCAGCGCGAGCCCGGAATACACAAACATCTCAACTTATTAGACCCACCCCGGTGACTACACAAACTTCACCGGCGGGAGCCCGGAATACAACCACAATCATATATATCTCAACACCTCAGATCTACCCCGGTGACTACACAAACTTCACCGACGCGAGCCTGGAAAATACATCAACCATCCCAACCGCTCACATGGACCAAGACTTCTCACCCCAATTCTCGTAATTCCAAGTCAACTACACACGAGATTCTAGATCCTAACTGTGTCATACAGGTCACTATAGTCATGTACTTCTCATGATTCTTAACATGAAATAATAAATGTAATTACGCTAAGTGTCAAAGTCATAAAGTGTGAACATGGGTCGTGATCACATGCAAGAACATACGAGAGTAAAGCTACTATTAACAATGCAAGATGGAACTACCATTAACAGATGTTTTGCACACGAAAATTGAAATCTTAGTTATTAATTCTAAGAAATATTTCCTTTAAAATTTATTTCTCATTATAAAAATTTCTAAAATAACCTTCTTAAAATATATTCTAGTATTATTTATGAACAGTAATACTTTTAATTTTATAAATGATTCCTATGATATTTTATAAAATAATCTAAAATACTCTTAACTCAAAATAAAATTCTTTTAATCATAACAATTATTCAAAAATACTTCTTATCCAAAATAAAATATGTTCTCGAAATAATTCCTTTTAAAATATTTTCCTCATTATAAAAAATTCTAAAAATACTCTATAAATATATTCTTCCTTTCAAATAACACGAAATTAACCATAAACTATATTTTTGACATACTTATTCATCGTTTTGTAGAATATATTCACCGTAAAATTATCAACAACCACACAATTAATATCATATCAGCCCAACTAATCTACACATACACATAATAAATTCATAAGAGATAAAAATTAAATTAACGAGACAACGGCAAGAGGGATCTTGCCTGCGAGACCACGGGGTCAAAGCGGACGCGACACGACGGATCTAAATTTGACAGTGACGACTGTGGCGGCTCAACAATGAGGTTTGATGACACGTCGGGGGAGGAGGCTCGTCGGAGCGACGAGAGGCAAGGTTGAGTTTGGGCTGGAGGCGGAGGAGCTCGGATCTAGTGGTTGACTGCGTGGGGGAGAGGGGTCGACGACGAAGTTGGCTGCTGAGCGGCGGTGGTTCTGGCGGAGGGGATGAGCTCGGAATCTGGGCACGAGCTTGGGGAGTTGGCGGAGCTCTGGGCGGCAACTCGGTGAAGGAGGGCGGCGTCACAGGGGCTGGCGTCGCTGAGGTGGGGCAGCGGCGGAGGCTAACGACGGCGAGCGGGATCACGGCGACTAGGGACTTGGTCGGAGCTTTGAGGCGAGCGGTTGGGGGTGGTGCTCGGTGGCGGTTTGAGGGGGTGGTCACTACGAACGGCGAACGACGGGGAGGAACGGACGGGGAGGAACGGACGGGGAGGAACGGACGGGGCTGGGGTCGTGGGCAGCACTGCTAGGTGACGGCGGCGGTCGGAGGCCGGAGGGGTGGGCTGGTGCGAGTTGAGAGAGAGAACGAAAGAGAAGAGGGAGAGAGAGAAAGAGATGTACAGGGTGGCGGCGGTATTATGAACAGTAGAGAAGAAAACGAATACATATATATATATAGGTTATATTAGGGTTAGGGTTATTGATTAAAATAATTAAAATAAATAATTTTGGGAACTTAAAAATTAAACTAATTACATAATAATTATCTATAATTAAAAACGTACATGTTGTGCTATTACAACAGTTGATACGAAATAGTCAAAATATACCCATATTATATAATTAAACGAGAATAATTAATAATTAAAATATATTTACTTATATTTAAAATTAAAAAATTATGAGGTAATTATATACATAGTAAAACGTACAAGTTATACTAATACGACAGATAATATGTAACAGTTGAAATAATACAACAAATTATACATGAAAATACGTAATTAATAATACAAAGTATTATACGAAATAATATGTAATAATATTAATAATACAACCTATTATTTAAAATAATACGTAATAATACTGATAACGTAACAAATTAATTCTAGAAAATTTTACTGCACAAAATAAATTTATAAATATTAAAACCATTTAAATAAATATAAACTTTGGTATTTAAATCGTAGAAAATTCTAGAAAATCAAGAAAAATACAAATACTCTTTTAAAATAATAATTGAATATTTTAAAATACCGAAAAATTATTTTAACTAGTATAAAAAATTCATGGTCCTTACATTATTGGTTTTGTTTTGATGAGATGTTTGTGTTTATATAACCCTCCGGGTCTATTGGGTGTTTATTCCCAAATCATGTTTACCGGATGCTTAAATATTTATATGGGTTGTTACTAGCTCAAGAGCTAGATATAGTTGTCTCTCTTGATTTTTGAAAATCAATGATGATTTGGCTTTATACTTTTAAAAATGATTTTTTTCATAGTTCATGATTGTTTGGGTGGAAAATTGATTTCGTTGATGAGTCCATTACAGCTTTAAACACTTACAATAAACTCAGAAAATAGCCATTTTATCCAAGGCCGAGCCACTTCGGTGAACTAGCCAGAGTCGGTTTTTTCGGTTCTTTTATGGATTCTTTCGGATTTGGACGTTCCAACTGATCTGATACAGTGGTTATGCTGTTGTTAACTGAAGATAGAGTGGATCCCTCGTTTTGATCTGAAAAAACCATCAACCAAGCCTATAAATAAGAGTTCAAGTGTTTATTTTTGAGGATCTGGAAATCAAAAGGACGAAGTGCTATCAAATTGGAGATTGGAGCATAAATTTCAGAGAGTTAGCAGATCTTGGTGGAGTTCTTCAACAAAGTGAGAGTTCGAGAGATCTGAGACTCATTCCCTTTCCTCCGGATTTAAGCTTAGTCTTAAATCCCGAGAAGAGCCGTGATTTTACTTAGTCAAAATCACCGCTACTGCAATCACTTCCTTCGTGAAGCGAGAGCATTGATCATCCAACTTCTGCTCACCGGATCTGATCCGTGGCGTTCTACGGATAAATCCTGACACCGGCAATGATCCCGCATAAGTAATAGGCGATAAACTTCTATTGCGTGTAGTTTGAGAGAAAATTGTAACTTTTGATTTATAAGTCTTATAAAAAGGCTATTTTTTGAGTTTATTGTAAGTGTTTGAAGCTATAATGGACTCATCAACGAAATCAATTTTCCACCCAAACACGCTGGTATGAGTTATCCCCGGATCCCTCTACACGCACGAGCCCACATTTCACGGCTCACACGCGTGCAAATCATCAAAAAATACTTGTAATTTGGGTCGATTCAATCTGATTTGGTTCAGGTTTGGTCTGGGTCGGTTCAGACCGGTCCGGTTCAGGCCGGTCCGGTTCAAACCGGACCTTTAAAAGCCTCCAAAGACCGACTTCCCCTCTTCTTCCTTTTTTTCTTCTTTGTTTCCGGTTTCAATAGCAAAGTCCCCCGCCCCCCCCCCCCCGCGCCATTTTCGATTTTTTGAGTTCTTTCTCCCCCAAGACCTCTTCTTCATCAAAAGTTCCATCCTCTTCTTTTTCAAGACCTTTAAACTCTTCAAAGCTTCAACCTCTTCTCTTAGTCTTCAAGCAAGGCAAGTTGGGTTTTGAGGATCTTGGGCTTCATCATCAACAAGGCTTCCTCTTCAACACTTTTAGACGCCTACAATGATTCTTGTATGTTTTGTAATCTTATTTTTTAAACTATGAAAATTTTGTTTTGATTTGTTCTTTTGAATTCATTATATAGCACAAATAGATGATTCAAATTTCATATGTGCTTTATAATATATTCTTTATGTGGTTTGATCAAGTTCTACAAAGAAAGTTCTATTTATTGATCAAACATTATTTTGAATATAAACTTTGATTTATGATTTCTTTTGGTTGATTCGTTTTCATTTGAAAACTTTTTGCATGATTCTTAAGTTCCTCTTCTTTTGTTTTCATAAATCTATTCTTTTATATGGCTTTTATATTTTTTTTGTTAATGAGACACTATTTTCATTTTGACATATTTATACGTGTTCTCATTATTTTTTTGTATGTGAGTTATGTTTAGCATGTTTTTAATCTATGCTTTCTCACATATGTATGCCTTAGCATTCATTTCATACATTCATGAGGTATTTTGATAGGGGGAGCAATCCCTATATTTTTATACTCACCCATGCATATTGATAGGGGGAGCTTTCGCTTTCTTCATTATTTTGTCCCCTTTTTGATGTTGTCAAAGGGGGAGAAATATTGTGAGTATATTCTTTCTTGTTTATATGCATGATATATTATACTTGGTATATTCATTTCCTTTCACGCATATATCCTTTTTATAAATTGTTTGTCATCATCAAAAAGGGGGAGATTGTTGGCCTTCTTGTTTTGATGATGTTTAACAAACAATTTACTTTTAATGTTGTTTGTCTAGTGTTTGTGTTTTCATATTTATTCTAAACAAACAACGAGTTGGAGGATGGATAGAATTGCGTTTCATCGAACATATCTAATGGATGTTGGTGGAATAGTGGTTGAAGTCTATACAATTCAAGTTAAAGATCCAATCACAAGCTTCATCCGCAAGTGTACCAAGTTGAGCTCATTGAAGATCTTCATCAAGCTTGGGTAATTTAGTTTAGGAGTTTATATTATGTGTGTTAATACATTAAGCTCAATATAATATACACACACACATTTATTGGTTTCCATGTATATATATAGTTATATATATACATATATGTTTTTGTTTGATAGTTTTTAAGTTTTACTATGAAACAATTAAATATAATTAGAAAACATATTCTAGTTTCATACTTATATGCATATATATGATTTCATCAATATCAATTTTATTTAGTTCAATGAAATCATGTTTTAGTGCATTATATGTGTATTTTGATAAAACACTATATTCATTATTGATAGACTTCATAACAATAGCTTACATCTTTCTTTAAGTCTATAAAATTATTTTGTAATGTTTCAAAATATGGTTAAGCTAAAATGTCAAAACTCATATGTTTACATTTTCATGTTTTGGACAATTTTGTAAAATGATGAGATATTACATTTGGGAAGTCTTTTTTGCAAACCAGTCTTTGTAGCATGTTTGATATCATGTCCACAATCATTCCCCAAAGTTTTATATTTTTCTGAATTTATTTGATATTTTTAAACAGTGTTTTAAAATCAGCAAATTGTTTTCAAAACCTGAAATTTCATATATCAGTTCACGGTCGACCGTCACGGTCGACTGTGCCCATGTTTTTTCCTGAGAAGTCAGCAGAAACTTTCACGGTCGACCGTGGTGGTCAACTGTCAGTCTGTAAGTTCTCACAGTCGACCGCCGCAGTCGACCGTAGCCTGTTTTGCTTGTTTTCTCAGTTTCAATGACCTTCGCGGTCGATCGCGATTTTTCCATAGTCGAGCGCCGATCGCCCAACGGTCATATTTGGTACAGAATCATATTTTTGATTATTTGCGGTTTTTGGTCTTTTGTTTGAGGTTCCGGGCTGAGTTTTTGGGAGGCTATAAATACCCCATTGATCTCAGTTCTCAACCCAATCCAAGAAGTTTTTAAACAAGAGTTTAACAAAGGTTTAAGTTTGTTTAAAGTATGTTTATAAGCTTTTAAGCATTTGAGTTTTTTAGTTTTGTGAATCAATTCCACAAGATCTTGAGGAGATCATCTATTGAAGTTTGAGCTTCCAACTATTCTCCCTCCACCTCTTGATCTATTGAGAAGATTTCTAAACTCTTATCTAGCTTTACATTTGCATAGTTATTTGATTATCTTTCTTTAAAGCTAGTTTTTATATTGAGTTTAGATTTGATTTTATTTACTCTCATTGTTACACACACCCACATAAGCTTATTGTATTTTCATACATAGTATATTTGGGTTGGTGAGAGTTGTAACAATTGAGTGTGAGCTTTCATTGTGTTCTCATCCATAATAAAGAACAAACATTTATTGTATTGAGCCTAATTGTGAGGATACACTTTGTAATACACTTGTACACCGAGAGAAGTGTGTGGCGAGAGTCGGGCATCGTCCCAAGAGGAGTGGCGTCGATTGACGAACCTAGGGAGAAGTTGTATCCGAGCACTTGAGGGAGACACGTCTAGTTCAACACTTAAGAGGGTGTAGAGTGGGATTACAAGAGTGTGTTAGTTGTAGAGTTTTCGTTAAACTAGAAAACCGTATTGTGAGGTGTAAACGTTATTCGGGTAAACGTAGAAAACTCGGTTGTGATAGTGGAGATCTCCTCGAGGTGAGGAGCGGAGACGTAGGTCGTAGGGACCGAACTCCGTAATCATATCGTTTGTTTGTGATTGCATTGTCGCACTTATTTTTATATCTTATATCGCATTTGTGTATTGCTTGTTGTTTATATTGCCCACTATCTAGTTTAGATTGTTTACCCTTGTGTTAATTATATATCATTGCATATATCTCATAGTATATCTCGTTGCTAGGATATTACTCTTTATTCATATTGCTTATTCTTGTTTGTAACATATTGTATATCTCTCTTGCAATAATAATTTGTTATTAATTTTACTTGGCATATAATCGGATTAGATTAGCATAAAACTCTAATCACCCCCCCTCTAGGGTCTAACAGTAGTGTGTTAGGTGCATCTAATAATTGGACATTATTCGTGCATGTTTAAAAGTTATACTTTGACCCATTAATCAATGTTCAATAACCATTAAATGCTATTAAATATCTAAAATGATGTTGAAATATCCAATGTGAGATTATTATTTTTAACAAATAAATACTAACAATTCATAACGCAGTGTGGATGTAGGAAACCTCGAAATCCATCAAGGGTGCGCTTTGAATCCACAAAAAATAATCTTAGAATTCACGAATAATTTCGAATCCACGAAGAGAATATAATAAAAAAGAATTTTCTTAATGAAAATTTATCTAATAATTTTGGGGTTACATGTCTCTTTTTAAATAGAAAAATAAACTAGACTCCTAATAAAACTAAAATTATAAAAAATTAGAAAGTGTCAAATCCTATCCTAAAAAGACTCACTTATAATATAGGAAAAAATAATGAATTAAAATTAAATTTGTTTCTTAATCTAAATTGACTTCAACATTGAATTTGTTTCCTAATCTAAGTAGACTCTAACTTTTTTACCAAAAATAAAGTAAACACTAATTATTTTCGAGATAGGTGATTTACATCTATAATATGTCAGAATCCACCTTGGGAAGATATGATCGTTTTGTTTTTCCAAACGTCAATAATATGTAAGTATCCACATCTAGCTTGTGATTATCGCGATTTTGCAATAAACCCCCAACAAGTTACAAACTCTTATTAACACTCCAATGATTTTGGAATTTTAGAAAACTCCAAAAAAATTATTTGTTTACATTATAACCTCAGTAGTAATGGTGTTGCCCCATAAATTTACATGGACGAAAACACTCTCAAAGATGATAACAGTAAGAAGAAAACGATTCTTTATTTTGCCCGATATTCTTAAAATTAAACTAAAGCCCTGAAAAATAAGCAATTCCTACTAAAATTTTTAAAATTGCAAACAACCCACCAAAAAAGCTGAAAATTGCAACAAAATAAAACTCAATAAAATTAGAAGACTACATCCAATGCCCTAAAAATACAAAATTATGAAAACACCAAAAAAATCTTAAAATTGTTAAAAAACCAGAAATTGCAAAAGGCGCCTGACAAATCTAAAATTGCAGAAAGTCCCTTCAATTAAAAAATTACAAACAAGCCCCTTTAAAAATTACAATTAACCTCTGAAAAATCTAAAAGCTCCAAAGAGGCCCCCTAATATCCGATAATTATAAACAAGGCCCTTAAGAATCTAAAAATTGCGAAAAGCTCCTGGAAACTATAAAATTACAAGCATACCCAAAAAAATTAGGAAAACAAAAAACAACCCGGAAAGGTTTTGAAAACTATAAATCAACCCCCCAAAAAGTCGTAAATAATAAACATGCTTTGAAGTTTGAAATTGTAAACTACCCCTTCAACTTGAAAATTGCAACCAATCCCTTAAGATTTGAAAATTACAAACAATCCCTTGAAATTCTATAAATTACAAAAAAACACTGTGAAAAATAAAAACCATACAATTTATCTCCTTTAAAATCCTAAACTTTGAAAAGATCCCCTTAAAATTTTAAAAATTACCAACAAACCGCATAAATCTGGAGGCTAACCGAAGTGATGAGGCACATTTTGTAGAGATGAAAGAAGAGAGACACATTTTTCATTTAATGAACCTAGGCTATGAGAAGCGTGCAGAACATATGGAGAGTGGATGTGATTAAACAACACATAACGATGTTTAGTGAATTGATTTAACTTCAAGAAGAGAAGAGGAAATAGGTGATTTAATTAAATTACACTCATTTGCGCATTCACAGGCACAATATAAAGGAATATGCGGCAACCAAAATAGAAGGAATTTCAGTAAAATACAAGTTAGAAAAGCAACCAAATAGAGATTTAAACTAACATATACAAACCACAAAAATTATATCAATACATGCGAGCACGGGATTAAAACTTGTCTCTATCTACGAGAGATTAGGGTTAGATGGACTAGGAACTTTGCTTTTTCTCTTTCTCGACCTCTTTATTTCTAACTCTTGGTTGTTGATCAATGATGAGTGTGAAAAGAGAAGTAAAATACAAGGGTAAATTTCACAAAACTACCATGAATTTACTAGCAGGGTTTTAACAAAAAAACCCATAGATATTAATCAGCCAAAAAATATCATATACTTCAAATCAAAAAAAAATGAAGCTCGACTTTAAATAAAAAAACAAGTCATGTCAAATATCTCACACTACCCTCGGGTAGGTGGCATAGTCACAAGAATAAACATCCGGTAAAATGAAGCTCGCATAGAATATGTCGTGTATGAAAACCTCAGTGTTATACTCTACCTTGGGTAAATAACAATGGAGCATGAATGCAAATCTGTATAATCCTCTAACAAATAATAATAATGCTAAGTAAGGCGCTCACAATATCCTGTGGTATCACCTACCTTACTCAATCGCCCCGTGGAAATAGGCGTGTCAACAATGATGCACATGGAGTGAAGTCTACCACGGTCTCATTACAATATACCAACTAACGCACTCTGAGTGTAGTCCCCCGCGGTCTCATTACAGAGTGCCAACTAACCCACTCAAGCATCCAAACTATCATGAAATGCAATATGCGTCATTCTCTACCATGATAAATGCAAAGTATAGGGTACGTAGCTCCAAACGCTCGTGCGTGCTCAACTCCAATATGTGTACTCTTGTAAAATATGCACGTGTATCAACGTGTGACTTGAACTCTGTGTTCGTGATCAAAACATGTGAGAAAAGCACAAAGTTCACAAAAATGCTCAGATCAGTCGACCGATCATGTGCCATCAGTCGACTGATGGCTTGCACAAAACATGCAAAACAGCCTTGATCGGTCGACTGGTGTTCCATGACCGGTCGACCGACCAGAGCAAACCAAAAATCCTGATTGACAATATCGGTCGACTGATCACCTATGATCAGTTGACAGACCAGTGCAAAAATCCAATTTTTAAGAAGAAGTTGTATGTTTTCATATATTTATCAAAAATCAAAATTCCTCATTAAAGCTCATGTATAAAACTTAAATCAACATATTTAGGGTTATTTCTACTGCATGAAAACACTAATAATCAACTTGAGGGAAAATACCAAAACCTAGCATGATTCTATTTGTAAAATCATCAAGAAAACAACTATCTTGAACAAAAGTCATGTTAGATTACGTTCAAATCTTAAACCAAAAACTAAAAATTCGTTTTATATATTTTCAAATCAAAAGATTCAATATTTATATCATATAGTTCGAAAAGAGCAATTTTTATACATAAACTAAGTTTTAGGAATCCAACAAAACCAAAATAAAACCAAAAGAAGTCAAATAAAAACGAGGATGGGATTGGAGGAGATGAAACTCGCCCCAACAAGTCGTGTTGAACTTTCAAACACGCGTGAGAACGATCCTCCTTCACCAAAAACCGCAAATCTCGCCTCCTCTTGATTTTTGCTTCTCAAAGCTCTCAAAATTCACCAAAATAAGTTGCAAGGTTTTGAGGGGAGAGGGTGGCTGATTGGTCATGTGAAAAATCCAAGAATAAGGCAAAAATATCGGGTATATATACTTATGTACACAAACGGGTCGAACTGAAACAAAACTAACCTGAAAACAGAACTCATGTTCATGCACCCGTCAGTCAACTGATCACAAGGAATCGGTCGACTGATCTGGGACCATTGGTCGACTGATAGCTTGCCATCGTTTGACCGACCAACACAAGGATTTCTGCCGATCGATACATCATATATGCATGTTTACACTAGTATATTTACACTTACATATACGTACTCGATCTCAAATCGATCTAAAACATACTCATTCATCCCATATTAGTATCAAACATGATAAAAAATACATTAATATTTTTTTCACAATATATTTAAATTTATGGGGTTTTACATTTTACCCCCCCCTACGAGAATTTCATCCTCAAAATTACATAATCGTATCTTAGAGATTAATAATACGAGAAAAACACATTGAGGGGATAATCCGGACAAGGAAACCCTCACATACACATCTCATACCATTAATCTCTAGATATAAAACACAAGCAATATTTACACTTAACAATCTAGAATGAAAATACTGCTACTTAACCCCTAATTAAGCAGAACTAGTACGTCGGTATGTCGGGCGAAAAATCTAAACAAGGAACCCCTCATGTATATACTATATGTTCTGAATGATTAGGAGCTAAGTGTTAATACTCACATTCCAGCGTGAAGTGTAAATGCTGCTATGAACATAAACAATACCATAATTAACAATATACCTACTCAAACAGGTGTGGGTAGTCGCGACGCATATCCTCCTCGCGCTCCCAAGAAGCTTCCTCAGCTCCCTTCCGGTTCCACTAGACTTTAACTAAAGGGATCACCTTATTTCTAAGTCCATCCTCCCTAGCAAGAATGCGGATAGGGGTCTCAATGGTGGTCAAATCTGCCTGAAGCTCTAAATCTGGTGCGTCAAACACCCTTTGCAGCTCCTCGTCGCATAAATGCTACATGAGCATCGAAACATGAAAGACATCGTGCACTCCCGACATCGATGCTGGAAGATCGAGTCGATACAAAATAGCTCCAATACATTCCATAATCTAGAATGGACTAATATATCTCGAGGCAAGCTTTCCCCGTCTGTCAAATCGCTGGACACCCTTCATCGATGATACTTTCAGCAAAATATAGTCCCCAACCTGGAACTCTAACGGTCATCCCCTCTAATCTGCATAACTCTTTTGCTGACTCTGGGCCATGAGAATATGCTCTCGAATTAGCACTACCTTCTCCGAAGTTTTTCTCATGAGCTCTGGCCCAAGTAATAAGCTGTCCTCCGGCTTTGCCCAACAAATCAGGGATCTACAAGGTCTCACATACAATTCTTCATAAGGAGCTATGCCTATAGTAGATTGATAACTATTATTGTAGGGAAACTCAATCAATGGAATATGATCCTCCTAACTGCCCTGGAAATTGATAATACATGCCCGCAATATGTCCTCCAACACTTGGTTAACTCTCTCCATTTGGCCATCTGTTTACTGGGAGAAAAAACTACTATATGATAGCTGGCTGCCGAAAGAATTCTGAAAACTCTTCCAAAAATGGGATGTCAAAATTAAGCCTCGATCTGATACAATCATCTCTAGCATAAGTGTAGGGTCGAAAAATTAGAGTTTGATTGAATTTCTTGTGTTAAGAGAATTAGGTATGATCACTTGGTACGAAACCCTTACAATCACTCTCTTTCTCTCTCGACTACAGATGAAGAGAAGAATAATTCAGCTCCTCCTTGTTTAACGTGGGCTCTTCGTGGCGAAAGGAAGCTTCCTTTGATGTTTGAGTCAAGATTGCCTCCCGTTGACGATCAAAACAAGACTGCTGAAGCTTCTGATGTTCCTTAGATTGCTAGAACCAAGGTTCGAAATCCAGATCTATACGCGGGAGCTTTGATCTCTGATGATTCTTGAAGTCCAACTTGCCAAAAGTCCATTTCTTTGTAGCGACCCATGGCTATTTATACGGTTTAAGTACGTAACCGATGTGCTATGATCACGGGTAGAGGGCGTAACTGCCTCCTCTAAATCAGCGCACGGCATAACGTCTTTGGATTAGCCTACATGGCTAACTAAGTCTTTGGAGTCATTACAGCTAGATCTCATGTAGATGACAAGCCTCGTCTTTAATTGAAACGGGGTTCGTCTACTTGGACGAGCCTTGATATGTAGCGAGGCTCGTCTTACAAATCAAGCTTTGCAGTGAGCGATCTTCTTCTGACAAATTTTGTCTTCACTAACTTCGTTTGATGAACTTTGTCTTCACTAACGAACTTCATCTTTGATAGCTGAGTCTAACTACGTAGTAAATCTTGTAACTTTACTTTTGTCGAACCTCGTCTTCACTGATGAGCTTGAGTCCGACGAAGAGCTTTGTCTCCACTAATGAGCCTCGTTCTTCAGACTATGAACCACGAACCCTATTTTTATTGACAAGCCTCGCTTTTGTGGTTGAGCTTCGCTACTTGGCGATCCACGTTCTTGAAGTGGATTTTCACTAAACAACAAGCCTCGTCTCGAATTGAGACGAGGTTCGTATTCTTGGCAATCCTTCTTATATTTTAAAGTTTGGCATTTTTGAACGCCTACAAAACCCCCTTCAAAGTTTTCAGACTTGAATTGGGTTGTATGTAGTCTGAAACACTTTGAATACTTACAGGTGTCGTGAACTTGCAGAGTTTATTTGACGAGCTTAGTAACATCATGAACTTCATCTTCGCTACAAGGTTCTACATGGATATTACCCCGAGGTTCATTCTGGAGTTCATTCCTCTATACGAGCTTTATCAGAATAACAGTCATCTGATACTTTATAGCTTCATCAACAATGTTGTTACGCACCTTTTCTAGACCCAATAAATGGTCGCCAGCTGGTGTTAGCCCTTATGTTTTGATGATGTTTTACAACCACCATTATCGGTACTAATGGCTTATTGAGTACAAATGTAGTGAATTTATATATCAAGCTTATTAGTGCCACAAATGGAGGATTGGATGGAATATGCGCTACAACGATGATATCCAAAGGAGGAAGAGACATAGTAATGAAGCAGTGTTATTTCAAGAACAACAAATTCATATAGAAGCTTCATCCGTCTCAAGCTATATCAAGACTCAAGAATTGTATTCTATGTGAGGATATTAGCTAGTTTTTATTTCCTCTCTAGTGCTAGAATGTAGGCAAAGAGTTATGGATTTCACTTGAAGCTATTGGGATATCACACACACGTTTTCATACTTATGTTTTTAAGCGTTTTTCATAAAATATTATTTTTTACAAGTATGAGGACCTATTTGCAAAATTCATTTTCTAAACAATTTGTTTTTTAGTATTTAAAATATTTTACAAAGTTTCATAATTTTCAGAAGTCAAATGAATATTTTACAAATTGTTTAAGTGTGTCAAAAAACAGGTTTTTGGAATGTATCAGAATGCGGTCGACCGCACCTGTGTTCATTCGTCAGTAGGCAGCAGAGAGTTTGTCGGTCGACCACCGCGGTCGACCGAGACCTCGAAATTTCCATCGGTCGACCGCACCGGTCGACCGAAGAAGTCTCTGCTTGTTTTTCTCGTTTTCGATGTGGATCGCGGTCGACCAAAAATTTCGTCGGTCGACCGCCATATATTTTAAATGGTAATTTTGGTACTTTTTCAGTGCCGCTCAGTACAGATTTCAGCGATGTTTGTTTTCAGATTTTGGGGGATTAAGGGTATGGGTTTAAAAAGCTGGTTTCTCCTATTTAAACTCAACCTCTTCTTCTTCCTCAACTGTCCTAGCTTTTGCAAAAAACAGAGACATTGTTTTTTTACTAAGCAAAATTTTCAAACCTGTTCTTTCTGAGTTTTGTGTGTTCACTTCCCAGCTTTAGTGTGCTCTTTCTCTTTGCCATAGGGATGTTGTAAAGAGAGAGAGTCTTACACCATTTCTACTATCTTGAGAGTGTGATCTTGTGTAGATCAAACTGTGTGGGAGTGTGATCTTGTGTAGATCAAACTGTGTAGTGTGAGATCGTGAGGGGATCGCTGTGTAGACGAAGTTTCGGCTTCCAAACCAGATTGTGTAGTGGATTTCTCCTCGAGAGTGGGGAGCGGGGACGTAGGTCAGCGGACCGAACCTCATTAACATATCGCATCACAAGATAACGATTCCTAACTCTATCTCCTCTATTTTGATTGCATTAGAATACTGTGGTTTACTTGTCTTATTTTTATTGCATAATTTTAGCCTTTTGACCCTAATCACCCCCCTCTAGGGTCCAACAATTGGTATTAGAGCTTGGTCTCTATATTAGTTCTTGGTTTAATCACCTTAGAGAAAAGATCATATGGAGGCTTCAATGAATGTGCATATGCTAGAGGGACAATCCACCACTAGACCACCACTCTTCACCGGTAATAACTTTGCTTATTGGAAGGCTAGGATGAGAATTTACCTTCGTTGCATTAACCTTGACATCCTAGAACTCATAGAGAAAAAATACGTAGAAAAGTCCAAAGTTGGGACTATGACCGATGGAGAGAGGCACCAAGCTAATCTCAATGCTAAGGCTATGAACGCCTTAATTTGTGGTGTTTCCCTAAATGAATACAATAGAGTTTCAACGTGTGCAACCACATACGAAATATGGGTAAAATTGTGTATCACACACGAAGGAACCTCCCAAGTTAAGGAATCCAAGGTTAGTGGACTTATGCATGAATATGAGTTGTTTCAAATGCTTCCAAATGAATCAATTGATGCTATGTTTTCTCGCTTCACTTACATTATCAATGAATTGCATGGTCTTGATAAGAAATTAACTATTCAAGAGACGAACTACAAGATTCTTCATTCATTGACTCCGATGTGGGAACCCAAGGCGACGACGATAGAAGAAGCTCATGACCTTACCACTTTACCTCTCGATGGCCTCATCGGAAAGCTTAAGGTTCATGAGAAGAAGCTCAAGGGAAAGGAGAAGGAGGAAGTGCCCTCACGAGAAGTTGAGGAGCCATCACCAAAATTAAAGACCATAGCTCTCAAAGGAGCTAGTGATTACTCCTCTCCGTCATCGGATAGTGAAGTGGATTTTTCTAGAGAAGTGGCTCATCTCTCTAGAAGAATCTCTAGACTCATAAAAATGAATAAAAAATTTAACCCCCGATCTAACAACAAATTTCCTTCTCATGTAGGAAAATGTTTTAAATGCAATGAACCGGGCCATATCGCTAAGAATTGCCCAAGGCTCAAGGAGAAGTACATGAAATACAAGAAGAAGAAGGCTATGTATACCGGATGGGAGGAATCCGAACCAAGTGATTCGGATAGCAATGAAGATGGAGCTAAACTTGCTCTTCATGATCCCAACGTTTGCTTCATGGCTCTTGAACATGAGGTAATATCCGACACCGAGAGTGAATTATTTTACATGCAATGTGATCTAGCGACCGCTCTAGAAGAATTGAACTTTGAATTTAAAAGAATATCAAAAGAATTTTCTTCTTTTAAAAAGTTGCATGCTTCTTGTGATATTAAGCTCGAACAATTACAAACCTCTCTTGCATTAAAAGATGAATTGCTAGGAGATCTTGATTTTGAAAACAAGCAATTAAGATCTAAGATTGAGAGACTTGAAATTGAGAGTGGTAGGATTAGACCCACTCATGCTTATGCTAATTATCATCACCATGGTAGAAATAGGTTTCATAGATCTTATGCTCGTACACACAAGAGAAATTTTGTGTGCACATATTGTATGAAACATGGACATATTTCTACTCATTGTAGGATTAAAGACAACCATGATTTTTATGGAATGATATGGGTACCAAAAAGTACCAAGACTACTAACCACCAAGGACCCAAGACTTGGGTACCTAAAGCTACTACATCTTCATCTTCATCTTTTGTAAGGAACATCACGGCAACGACGTAAGGAGATGTGGTACCTTGATAGTGGTTGCTCATATCATATGACGGGCAACAAAGAGTTATTTGCAACCCTATCAAGGATCGAAGGAGGTAGCGTCTCCTTCGGTGGTGGTGAGAAAGGTAAAATCATTGGTGTTGGTTCTATTGGTAAGAAACCCTCACCCGTTATAGAAGATGTTTATTTGGTAAATGGTTTGAATCACAATCTTCTTAGCATTAGCCAATTGAGTGATAAAGGTTTTGATATTTCCTTTAAACCGGATAAATGCATCATTAGTATGAATGGAAAAATTATTTTTATTGCTAATCGCAAATCTAATGTATATATTTTTGAGATGAATGAACTAGTGAATCAAGATGTGAAGTGCCTTGCGGCAATTGATGAAAACCCTTGGATTTGGCATAAGAGACTTGGACATGCAAATATGGATTTGATATCAAAATTGTCTAAGAGAAATCTTGTAAAATGGTTACCAAATTTGCACTTCATCAAAGATAGCACATTGAGGATTGTGCCAAAGGTAAACAAATTAAATCTTCCTTCAAATCCATCAATGAGGTATCAACTTCTAAACCTTTCTAATTACTTTATCTTGACTTGTTTGGTCCTATGCGTGTTACCTCTCTTGGAGGGAAACACCATGTTTTTGTGATTATTGATGATTTTTTTCGTTTTACATGGACAATATTTCTTGCAAATAAAAATGATTATTTTGAAGAATTTTCTAATCATGTTAAAAGAATTAAAAATGAAAAAGATTTGAAAGTTGTAAAAATTAGAAGTGATCATGGAGGTGAATTTCAAAATGATTATTTCTATGAATTTTATGCTCATCATGGTATAACTCACATGTTTTCCGCTCCTAGAACACCACAACAAAATGGTGTTGTTGAACGGAAAAATCACACCATACAAGAGATGGCACGTACTATGCTAAATTCTTTTGATTTGCTAAAATATTTTTAGACGGAAGCCGTCAATACGGCTTTCCATGTTTTAAATCATGTTTTAATTAGACCAAAGCTTAAGAAAACCCTTTATGAACTTTTTTATGGAAAAAGTCATTTTATTGGTTATTTTCGTATCTTTGGTTGCAAATGCTTTATTCTAAATACAAAAGATCACCATGATAAATTTGATTCCAAAATTAATGTTGGTATTTTCTTGGGTTATGCACCTCGAAGTAAGGCTTATAGGGCCTTCAATAAACGAAGTCTCGTTGTTAAAGAATCTATAAACGTTACTTTTGATGAGACTAATGTTGGCTCTCAAGTTGTTTTACCTAGGAAAGATGATGATGATGATATTGAGGGAGGATTGGACTTTTTACAAATCAATAATACTCCCTCTATAGAAGCTCAAAAGGATGTGGATAGCTCCAATGCTCATGAACAAGTTGAACTTCCTAAAGCTTGGAAATTCGCATCAAAGCATCCAAAAGAACAAATTATTGGGAGCCCTTCACAAGCAGTTGTTACTCGCTCAAAAGCCTTGAGTGAGTATGGTAATGTTGCTTTCCTATCTCAACTAGAACCTAAAAAGATTAATGATGCTTTAAATGATGAATTTTGGTTTTTGGCTATGCATGAAGAACTAAACAATTTTACTAGAAATGATGTTTGGAAATTAGACCTAACAATGCTAATGTAATTGGTACTAAATGGGTTTTTAGAAACAAACTTGATGAACATGGCATTGTTACTAGAAATAAAGCTCGTTTGGTTGCCCAAGAATACAATCAAGAGGAGGGTATAGACTATGATGAAACCTTTGCACCGGTTGTAAGGTTGGAATCTATTAGGATATTTTTGACATTTGTTAGCTTTAAAAAGTTTAAATTATTTCAAATGGATGTTAAAAGTGCATTTTTAAATGGTTTTATAGAAGAGGAAGTATATGTTGAGCAACCCCTGGTTTTATAGATCATGTTTTTCCTAATCATGTTTACCGGGTTCAAAAAGCTTTATATGGGTTGAAACAAGCTCCTAGAGCTTGGTATGCTCGCCTCTCTAGTTTTCTTGTTAAAAATGATTTTTCAAAAGGAACAATTGATAACACTCTTTTTGTGAGAAAAAGGAAAAATGATTTCATTTTAGTTCAAATATATGTTGATGATATCATTTTTGGTGCTACTAATGAATCTTTGTGCAAGAAATTTTCTAAGGTTATGCAAGATCATTTTGAGATGAGTATAATGGGAGAGCTTACATTCTTTCTCGGGCTCTAAGTCAAGCAAACTAAGGATGGGATATTCATTTCTCAAAGCAAATATGCTAAGGAATTGGTGAAGAAATTTAATTTGGAGAATTCTAAGCATGCGCCTACTCCCATGAGTACAAGTGTTAAGCTTAATGCGGATGAAATTGGTGAGGACGTGGACCTAAAACTATACCAAGGTATGATAGGTAGTCTTCTTTATCTTACCGCTAGTAGACCCGATATCATGTTTAGTGTGTGTGCATGTGCACGTTTTCAAGCATCTCCTAAAGCATCTCATTTAATTGCGGTTAAAAGGATCATTAAGTATGTTAATGGCACTTTTAATCTTGGTTTATTTTACCCAAAAAAAACCTCTTTTGATTTATATGGTTTTTGTGATGCCGACTTTGCCGGATGTAAGGTAGATCGCAAGAGTACGAGTGGAACATGCTAATTCTTAGGAAATTCACTTGTTTCTTGGGCTTCCAAGAAACAAAATTGTGTTGCATTGTCCACTACGGAAGCGGAATACATTGCCGTCGGTTTATGTTGTGCTCAAGTTTTATGGATGAAATAAAGCTTAGTTGACTATGATTTGAATTTTCAAAACATAAAAATCTTGTGTGATAACACTAGTGCTATAAATATTTCCAAAAATTCGGTTTTGCATTCTAGAACCAAACATATTGATGTGCGCCATCATTTCTTACGTGATCATGTAGAGTGACAAGATGTATCCTTAGTATTTGTTGACACAAAATCTCAATTAGCGGATATATTTACTAAGCCTCTTGGAGAGGATGATTTTTGTCGCATAATAAATAGCTTGGGCTTATGCACTATGTGAAAGTTCTAAATTGCTTGCTTGTTTAATTGCATTTTGCATTTTTTTCTTTACCCCATTTTTGATGGTGACAAAGGGGGAGAGAACTCTCCTCATTTGTTGCATATACTTAGGGGGAGCTCATAGATAGGGGGAGCACCTATCTATAAGCTATATTTATTTTTGCTCTCATATAATGGTTGGTTGTCATCATCAAAAAGGGGAGATTGTTAGCCCTTATATTTTGATGATGTTTTACAACCACCATTATCGGTACTAATGGCTTATTGAGTACAAATGTAGTGAATTTCACATATCAAGCTTATTAGTGTCATAAATGGAGGATTGGATGGAATATGCGTTACAACGATGATATCCAAAGGAGGAGGAGGCATAGTGATGAAGCAATGTTATTTCAAGAACAACAAATTCATATAGAAGCTTCATCCATCTCAAGCTATATCAAGACTCAAGAATTGTATTCTATGTGAGGATATTAGCTAGTTTTTATTTCCTCTCTAGTGCTAGAATGTAGGCAAAGAGTTATCGATTTTACTTGAAGCTATTGGGATATCACACACACGTTTTCATACTTATGTTTTTAAGCATTTTTCATAAAATACTATTTCTTATAAGTATCAGGACCTATTTGCAAAATTCCTTTTCTAAACAATTTGTTTTTAGTATTTAAAACATTTTACAAAGTTTCACAATTTTCAGAAGTCAAATGAATATTTTACAAATTGTTTAAGTGTGTCAAAAACAGGTTTTTTGAATGTATCAGAATGCGGTCGACCGAACCTGTGTTCATTCGTCAGTGGGCAGCAGAGAGTTTGTTGGTCGACCGCCGCGGTCGATCGAGAGCTCGAAATTTTCATCGGTCGACCGCACCGGTCGACCGAAGAAGTCTCTGCTTGTTTTCTCGTTTTCGATCTGGATCGCGGTCGACCAAAAATTTCGTCGGTCGACTGCCGTATATTTCAAACGGTAATTTTGGTACTTTTTCAGCGTCGCTCAGTACAGATTTCAGCGATGTTTGTTTCTAGATTTTGGAGGATTAAGGGTATGGGTTTAAACAGCTGGTTTCTCCTATTTAAACTTAACCTCTTCTTCTTCCTCAACTGTCCCAGCTTTTGCAAAAACCAGAGACGTTGTTTTTTTACTGAGCAAAATTTTCAAACCTGTTCTTTCTGAGTTTTGTGTGTTCACTTCCCAACTCCAGTGTGCTCTTTCTCTTTGCCATAGGGACGTTGTAAAGAGAGAGTCTTACACCATTTCTACTATCTTGAGAGTGTGATCTTGTGTAGATCAAACTGTGTGGGAGTGTGATCTTGTGTAGATCAAACTGTGTAGTGTGAGATCGTGAGGGGATCGCTGTGTAGACGAAGTTCCGGCTTCCAAACCGGATTGTGTAGTGGATTTCTCCTCGAGAGTGGGGAGCAGGGACGTAAGTCAGCGGACCGAACCTCGTTAACATATCGCGCGTCACAGGATAACGATTCCTAACTCTATCTCCTCTATTTTGATTGCATTAGAATACTGTGGTTTGCATGTCTTATTTTTATTGCATAATTTTAGCCTCTTGACCTTAATCACCCCCCCTCTAGGGTCCAACAGTTGGTGCTTCGAGATCTCCGTGGATCTCGTCTGTAGATCTTGTTGGGAAGGGATCTCATCTAACAATCTTGACTGAAGATCGTGACCCTCGATTCGATCTTTTCCCACGCCTATATATAGGGCATCATCATATGAGAAGTCCTTTCTTCTCTTTGTCGTTTGGACTATCGAAACTCCTCCTCTTCCAAAGTTTCAACCTTTCCTTCTTCGCAAACTCTCTCACCGAAATCAATGGCCCCCGAAACCGCTGTAAACTGAAGCAAGGGCAAGGGTAAGAAGGTTACCTGTTCTTCACACGAACCCGCTGTTCTACCTAGCTTCTCAGGTAATAGATCTAAACACATGATTTGCATTATGAAAGAAATCAAACCTATCTATTTTAGACTTGGGTTTCTTGAGGGAGATGAACAGATTCTCTCTTTTTGAGGTCGAATTCATCATCAAGATGACGTTTTTTTATTTGGGGAAGTTCGTCATCATGATTAGTCCCGTCTTTTGATGAGTCTCATTTGCTGACTGAATCTCACATGTCCAACTACGTTGTCTTTTCTGACGAGGGTCTTCCTCGAGATTTGTTAAACGAACTTTGTTTAAAAGATGAACTTCGTCTTCAAATGATACACTGCGAACCTCGTTTTCACCAACAAACTTCACTAGACTAATGAACCTTGTCTTCACCGACAAGGTTTGTCAAACAAATGAAGTTAGTCTTTCTAACAAAGTTTGGCATTTGTTGCAAGACGCGGTTCACTGTTTGAACGAAGTTCAACGTTCGTCGTTGAAGTGACCTTCGTGTCATTTGGCCATGACTCCTTCTTCGGACTAACTTTGTTTGTCCTTTATGCAGTTGTATATCCCTCTGTTCTAATTGCCCAACGTGGTGATTTCGGAGCTGATGGTACTCAGGTGGCGGCAGATCATTCGTATTATTCTACCTTTGAGAGTATTCCTTTGTTCGGAGAACGAGAGCAAGAAGAAGTGGATCTTCTTTCTGAACCTTCTCGTTCCACCTTTAGGCATATGATCACAGATGTTCCTTTAGAATCAGTTAATCATGAACACATTGCGAAGCTTGTTTTCTTGTTAGGAGACTCTTCACAGTATCCAGACTTATTGAATATTAGGACTTATGAATGGCTTAGGACTGTGAATGGGCAAAAGATGTTCTTGCCTCGAATGGAGCATGATGTTTCTCTCACCGCCCTAAAGATTGTTTCAGCCCCAAGAAAGATAGATTGAGACTTAACCCCAGCATAAGATGGGGTTATATGCGGCTACTTTTCTCAGAGCGGTGCTAAGATAGATAGTGGTAGCTGTTATATTACCGGGTTACACCCAAGGCCTTCTCAAAAAGAACTTCCTGTTGGTGAGACTGTTAAGGAGGCTAACACTTTCGGCCATGCATTCTTTAGACTAAAGGGGCAATTCCCTGCTAAACACTTTAGAACCACCGGCTGGTCTCATTGGAGTCCTACGCAATGATGGCCTCGTGTCATCGAATACATATTGTAGGAGAATCAAGAAGATCTGTGAAAGTTTGGTCTTTATACGCCCATCAGGACGACACAGTTTAGGTTAAGCAATAACTCCCATCATTTTTTAGTATTTTGAAGTTATATAACCCTACAACCCGTACTTTCTTTACTCCTGATGGGGAAATAGAAATTACTCTTCATGAGATGGAGGAAGTCTCCGGCTTGCCATATGGGAAATATCCATATGAGGAATACATTACAAGCCACTGGGAGTTAACTAATCTAGAAAAAGAACACCCTCAGGTGGTTGAGACCTTTTGGGAGGTAATGTGTGATTACCACATTTGCATGAACATGGAAGGACGACTTAATAAGAGAGGTGAAAAACTCCTTAGTCATAACATATGGGCGCATTACCTCTTCAAGAATCTGAATCACAAGAAGGATCCGATAGTTCCATTGGGTCCTTATGAGGTAGGTGAATTGTCTTGACGGCTACTCCCCTATCCACCCTTGCATCACGTACTAGAATCAGATGAACAAGGTTACCCTACAGGTACCACATTTGAGAGTTACTTCTTTCAATGTGGAGAGCCAATTTCTTCTAAGGCTTTGTTGATGGGATATCTCATGTTATGGCTTCAACAAGTCGTTGTTGCTTCTAGAAACTTTGACATGTTGCCAATGGAAGCGGTGTTTCCAGTCGTATGTTTGGCGTATGGCCGTTCCTATGCCCTCCTTCCTTCCATGATTGCTTGTATTCATTGTGGATTGAGGGGTTTATGTTATCAATTTTGTCATGGCAATGATAATCCAAAGGTAGGGTTACCCTACACTTATTTCATGGTGTGGGCCGTCTTGCACTACCTAACCCTTATGAGCACACCTTCTGCTCGTATAGAGGGCCAAGTTACTCCTTTTATTCAAAGATTGGAGAACCCAGATTGGGAGAAACATTATATGGCCTTGGTGAGATGCATTCTCCGAGACCATAAGAAATAGGAATTCAACCGGTGTTTTCCCGGGACCAGCTATGGGCAGGCCGTAGTGGATGCATCAAACGGTCAGGGCTATACTACCCTATCACTTGGTTGCTTGATGTGGCTCATGAACGTTCGTCCCATGTATCATATTTTTCGTGTTGGCTCAGTGTGTGTGTGTTAGAGCCCTACTTGCCTTGCCGCTTTGCTCGCCTATTTGGCTATGCTCAAGTGTACATCAGCAACCCCAACACTCAACTAAAATCTGAGGGTTATGGCTTAATTATCGGAGCTAGTGCTTGGTATTGGACCATTGCCGGAGGTACGGGTGATCGTTTCTCACTCCCGTAACGGAATCCTCAGCCTCAGACAACACTTGCTTATTACAAGTGGCATTGTATGGCGAATGCAGTGATCCCAAACTTCAACGTCAACTCTTCGGGACTACAACTCATTCATCGTCGATACAGATCCGGGAATGCTTCTAAACAGAGTCGTATACCAGGACTCAAAGAGTTCTTGTATACTGAGGAAAATGTCGAAGTGGAAGAATCTCGTCTTTCCAGTCCTCATGAAACTCAAGAAGAGATAGACACGGCTTTGAATGAGGATATGCTTCATAGATCTCCTCACGTTGATGAATACGAGAGCCACACGCCTGCTGCTTCCGATATGGGAGATGTTCTTAGAGATGGAGCAAATTTTGGCGGGTTTGAGGATTTCACCCCCACTGATAAACCTCATGAACCTCTTCAACAAGATGCTTTTGAGAATTTTCCTCCGCCCATTGAGTCCACTACAAAAGGCTTTCATCAGCAATCCTGGGCTCTTAAAGAACCACGTTCTGACACAGGGATCACTGGTATGCTAGCTTTGACTTGTCTTAATTTTGATTTACTTTCCTCTGATACTTCTTACATAGAATGAACTTCAGAAGTTGAGGCTCCGAGACAAGTGTGGGAAAAGTCTAAAAATATCGGACTAATGTACAAGTCCAAACGCCTCACCAAAAAACAAAGTCGAAACATTCCTCTGATCAGAACCCCTTCAACAAAGTCAATCAGAGTTAGAACAAAATCAAAATCTGAGGATGAGGTTCCTTTAGTCCGACTCCGTATCGGATTGCGTCCGGTGTCAAGCACCAACATCGAAGGCACTCTCGTTGATCCTAGTAAGATAAACATGCATCCATTTACCTTTCTGGATTTTTAAGGTAATGACAACATTGCTCGTTGTGTTTAGTTGTTTCCACGGATGTCGTTGCCCCTACTAATGTGGGTATTGAGGCAAAACTAGCTCCTGGTTAATACGGGTGTATCTTCTCTTCGGAACTTAGTGATCCTCATGGGAGCTTGAGGATTGATGATTCTCATGATAGCATGAGAATAGAGGTGTCAAACAGTACAAGGGAACGCAAGAGAAAACGTGGAACGGGACGACGAGCAAAAGAATCGAAGTATCCAGTTTTCAGCCTGTGAGTCGACTCATAACAGTCATGAGTCGACTCATCAGGTTGAGTCGACTCATGACTGTTATGAGTCGACTCATCGCTGGTTTGAGTTTTGTCCAGTTTCTGTCGAGTCGACTCATCTCAGTCATGAGTCGACTCATCGAGGGTTTCTTGGTTCGTTTGGGTTTCTGTTCACACGAATTCCTATTAGTTTTGGGTCTGGGTATTTACCAAATTACCATCCACGTTTGTACACCTATATAAAGGATTGTTTTAGGGTTTCTAAACAATCCGAGAGTTAAATCAAGAGAGATTAACTTGTAATTGAGATTTGGAGAGCTTGTTCTTCAATTCTAGAGTGAGATTGTGAGAGATTGTAAATTGCATACTCATAATCTAGAGAAGGTGCTCGCACGGCAACTCATATCACTGGTAACTCTACTAAAAGTGGGATGTCTCCAAGTTCAGCTGTGGAAACAGGCATGGCTGATAATCCGACTGTTGATCCTGGTGTAGCTAAAGGAACAGAACTTACTCTGACTACCATAGCTAAAGCCGAAGCTACTGTGAGCACAAGTGTTGTGTCTACCAGTTCTATCATCACGACTAAAGTTCATGTCTCATCAAGTACTATAGTCGCCACTACTCCTGCCACTACTTTAATTGCTTCTATGACTATTGCTACCCCCGCTTTGTGCATTACACCGATAGTTTTCACAGAAACTACGGCTTCTTCTACAGCTCATCCTAAAGTGGTGTCTCCTGGTAGCACACAATCTTCTCCTATCGTCATAGCGAGAAATTTTGTCGTATCCAAAATATTAGAGAACTTCCTCAGTATTTTGAAGGAATCTCCCGCCCAAGTCTTGGAACGTGGAGGGGACTTTGCGGGAGTTAAAGAGGTGCTGGTGCCTTTCTTGAATTTAATGCAAAGTATGACCTCTAACTTTGTGGTGCTACCCTACTGGTTGCACATGGCCAAGGTTGAGGACCTTTTTAGGCAATGGCAGAATCGTCAATCTTAATCCCTTTATCCTCTGGCTGAAGAACGAGCTATGCGAGCTATACGTCAAAGGGATGACTCTTTATTCAAACTTGACCATCAATTACTTGAGACCAAGCAAAGGGTTAAGGAGCTTAAAGAAATCAAAGATAACTTATCCCGTGAGGGTAAAAAGGTTGCAGACACTGAGCTTCACAAATAACGCCAGGTTGAGCATTTTAATGTTCAACTTGCGGCTCTTCAGACTGAGCTGGTAGAAGCTGAGGCAGAGTTGATGGGCATGGTGGATATGAGGCAGACATTGTCATCTAAACAGGCGCAATATCAATCCACTCCAAGTAGAACTTGATAAAGTGGAACAACTAGAAAAAGCTGTTAATGATGTAAACGTGTATTCTGATGAGGAGTTATGCAGTGATGCTTTGGCTGAAGTTGAGGAAGAACATCAGGAATCTTTGGCCAAGCTCACTGAAGAGATTCGCCAGACCGCTGGGTCTATTTAGCCTCATTTCCTTTTAACCAGACTCTTGTAGTTTTTTTTAAATAATAATAAGTAGAACTTTTGCTTTCTTTATCCACTAGCTCTATTTATGCCTCAATACGCATGACTCTTCTACATTAATCTGATATTGAAGTTCGTAAACTTCATTGCCTTGATATTTAGGACTTGAAGTACAAGTCTTATCACTTTGATATGAGTTTGGATATGAACTTCATCTTACATTTCAAATTTCACATCTTCAATCAAGGTTCGACCTTACAAACTTCGTTAGTCTAAAGTTGTGAAGCGAGGTTCAAACCCCTCTCCATTGAGTCTCAGAATTTGAGCTTAACTAGAGAAGTGACCTTCGTTATATCAGACGAGGTTCGGATCAATCTCAGCTGAGTCTCAATATTTAATCTCAACTAGAGGAGTTACCTTCATCATATCGAGTTTTGAAGACAAGGTTCAAATTAGCTTTAATTGAGACTCCAAGTTCGATCTTAATTAGGTAAATGACCTTCGTCATAATAAGATTTGAAAACAAGGTTCAAACTAATTTTGACAAAGTCTTGACATTCGAGTTTAATTGAAATAGGATAGTGGGACGAGAGTAAGTCTTGTTGAATGACGTGGCAAACTTCAATAGTCCCCAAACTGTTGATCCACATGGATCCGTCGCTTCGTTTCGTTAACATTAAAGTTTTGGTACTTAATGCGTCGCTTCGAGCCACGTTTTCATCAGCATTGAGTATGAACGCTATTAATTATGTTGCTTCATTTCCAGTACCCTTTGGTGATTCGGTGCTTAGGGATTCGTGTAGATCCCAGCCACTTGGTTGGCTTCTTTGCCTATAAATAGGCAATCCCTTCTCAAGAAGATCCATCTTCTTCTTCTTTGAGTCTTGTTTCAAAATGACTCAGAGGAGTCTTTGCCTTTTAATGTACCCATCTTTATCTCCTGCAAAGTTTCAAGCTTTCTTGTCTTCGATGGTCATCGCCAGTGAGGTAGACAAAACTAATGACGCCACTGCTTTGGGTAACATTTCTGATCCTTGATCTGATGGTTGCTCTTGCTATTTGAAAGTTTGACGAGGTTTGGTCATTTAACAGACCTCAAGTTCTCATTTTATGCAATTTTGACCCATTGATCTTTGTAGTGGTTCACTCGTTTGGGGATTTCTTAATCTTTCAGAACCGAAGTCAGGATATATTTCGACAGCTCACTGTACTTTTGAATGTAACTCTAAAGAGATATCCTAAGTTCAATCCTGTTTATTTTTTGACATGCTCTGCACACCCAAGCATGCAATCCTTCATCTGGACTATGGGCTATGTGGCAGCTTGGTAGATTCACTGAAGTGCTTCTCTTCACAAGATTCAGCAACTATGTTAGAGTTGCTTCCTCTGTAACTAATCCACGTTCCACGGAGATGGGGGAAGTGCTGATCCTTTGCTCAGAGCTTGTGGTGTTTCTATTAGTACTCAGTGGCGGGTGCTACCAGCACCAAAGTTAAAAATTGGGCTTGGAGAAGACTTAATTCCAAGGAACAAAAGATGGAACTTCAACAACAAGAACCGCGACGTTTTTACAGACGAAGTTCAACACCATTGGACATTGCACAAGATGACGTTATCGAAGATCGTCGAAAGAACTTGTAATTGAACCTCGTAATGAACTTCGAAGGTCGTTGAAAGAACTTGTAACCAAACCTCATAGTGTAGTTTGTTTTTTCTGTATTTGTAATTTTAGCTATTATATGAATAAAATTGAATATTTTATCCACATATATTGTTCCCTTCTTTTGTGCAATTGAAGAATTTCAACTTAGGATTTTTAGCGAATCTTCAGCTTTCAACGGACTTGAGTTGTCTTTACCAACTACTGTTTGAGTTGGACTAGCCATACTTTTCCCCTCAGTATGATGAGTTGTCAAAGAGTTTCTCTTAGACTTAAGTACAAAGATTTTTCTTTTATCCTTAGCCTTTTTTAGGCTTTAGATTAGATGTATGATAACAAAGTTCAAGTTATGACTAAGTGTTAAGAACAAAGCTCAACACATAGCAAGTTCGTTGGGAAAACGAATATCATTTATGAAATGATGATGTTAGGATGATTAAGTCATTCAATGACTGGGAAAAACAACGATAATAAAGACAAAGACACATCACTTGGTAGGCCAATGTTGAAAAACGTACGTCATTTGAGGAAATGATGACTTTAGGAAAAATCATGTTGTTCAGTGACTTAAAAGTATAATGATGATGATGGAAATAAATGCACATCACTTGGTAGGCTAATGTTGGAAAGCCCACGTCATTTGGGGAAATGACGACGTTAGGAAAATCATGTCGTTCAGTGACTTAAAAGTATAAGATGATAGAAATAAATGCACATCACTTGGTAGGCCAATGTTGGAAAACACACGTTATTTGAAGAAATGACGACATTAGGAAAAATTATGTCATTCAGTGACTTAAAAGTATAACGACGATGATGGAAACAAAGACACATCACTTGGTAGGCCAATGTTGAAAAACGCACGTCATTTGGGGAAATGACAACGTTAGGAAAATCATATCATTCAGTGACTTAAAAGTATAACGACGATAATGGAAACAAAGACACATCACATGGTAGGTTATTATTGGAAAGGTATTTTTGAACAAAAGTTAAACATTGACTATCAGAGGTAATCATTAACATGATAGTTTTATGGTCCCACTATCCTATTGAAGAGGATCAGCGAGGGAAATTTGGAGGGGACAAAGTAAGGAAATCATTACCTATATTTGCTTCTCTTCTTGCTATGAGATGCGTTTAACCAAGGGGCCTATGGGTAATATTTCTTCAGAAATTTACCTTTAATAGGCATCATGAATTTGTCGCCATCTTAAGTGTTAAGACGATATGCTCCATTTGAGTAGATAGTTTCTACCACAAATGGTCCCTCCCATTTTGGTTCGAACTTCCCTTTCTTTTTTGGAGTTCAGAATCATTGGACGTCGGATGACGAGAACCAAGTCACCTCCCATTTTGGTTCGAACTTCCCTGTAGTCACTTTTCATTTAGCAACTCCTATTCTTTGAGACGTCGGCGATGATTTTCTTCCATTGTCATTCCAGTTGCAAGTGCTATCCGCAGAGACGGAATTTGGATTTCTAATGGTAATACGGCTTAACATCCTTATACCAAGGAGTATGGTGTCGCACCTGTCGGCGTATGAACCGTTGTGCGATAAGACCACAAGCTTTGACCTAATTTCTCATTCCAATCTCTTTTGTTCATCGAGACCACTTTAGTGAGAATTCTGACGATGGTCTTGTTGAAAGCTTATGCTTGCCCGTTAGCAACAGGGTTATAAGCTGTTGAGGCCAAATTCCTAATCCTGAATTTATCGCAGAATCGGGTGAAGGCTTAGCTAACGAACTGGGGGCCATTTTCATGGATTATACGTCTCGGGACACCATATTTGTATATGATGTGGTGTTTTAAGAAATTAACAACATCACTCATCTTGACTTCTCTCAATAGGATTGCTTGAGCCTATTTAGAGAAATAATCAGTCATTGCTAAAATGAAGCAATATCCATTGGAAGAGGGTGGGGTTATTAGGCCAACAATGTCCATACCCCACTGTAGGCATTAAAAATTACCCATAGGTCCTCAAACACAGTTCAAGATGAGGAGAAGACGATAAACGTTATTATCCAAGTCAAGGGAATTTATCCAACATCAGTAAGTGTATGAAATGGATCAATAGAATGCACAAGTTAATGAAGCGATGAAGCGTACGCAAAACAAGGGAACTGGAAGAATCACGAATCGTCAGAATATCAAAAAAGTGAACGAAACACCACTCAGAGGCCCGTGTAGGCACGAGTCACCAATTGGTGGCTCGCACCCATGCGAGCCACCAAATGGTGACTCGCACAGTCCCGAGCCACCAGGACTCTTATTGAGTACAAAACCTCCCCAAACACGGATTTTGATGATTTTTAAGGATTCTTTCGTCCCAGAACTTCCCCAATTGTTTTAAGGTTATCCCTAGACGCGTTTAAGTGGTTATTAACTACAGATAATGTTTAAATATTAATTCTTATTCAAAAGGACCTCTCCAAAGGCTTATAAATAGAAGCCTAGGGTCTTCTTTAAAGAGGATCTAAAATTGAGAAGGCGAGGTGCTGTCAAATTGTCCAGCTAACCACGAATTTCAGAGGAGAATCATCAGATCTTGGCGAACACTTTCATAAAGAAATCCCTTCGAAAGGTTTGTGATTCATTCCCCTTCTTTCCTCCGGATTAAACTTGGTTTTAATCTCGAGAAGAGCCACAATCTCGCTTGGTTGTAATTGTCGCTTCCGCAATTATTTCTTTCGTGAAACAAGAGCGTAATTAATTATCTATCGGGTTTGATCTGCGGTGATCCACGGACTAACGCGTCCCCAGCACAGGCAAAGATCCCACGCAAAGTAGCGGGAGATAAACTACTGCTGCGTTTTGTTTGATAAAGTTGTAATTTTTATTTTTCATTGTAAGAAGATCTTATAAAAAGATCAACTTTTTTTTTAGTTTGAACTTGTAATCGATAAACGGTGCAACAGGTTTGAAAGCAATGGAAAAGACAACTTTTGACGCAAACAAACTGGCGACCACAGTGAGAGCCAACAGCTTTTCTGCCAAAGCTGTAGTGTCGCAACCAAAGATCATCATCCCGATCAACGAGGAGGTCGAGTACGAGTTCGACCAGGCAAAGTATGAGGAATACTTATCCGCCTCTTCCCGCTCATCTTCCCCTCACAGGAATAGGAGAAACTCCACAAGGAAAGGTCGAGGACACTTGGATTTGGAGGTTCAAAACCAAGAACCTCATCCCGCAGCAGCTCAAGGCACATCTTGCAAAGCTGAAGCTGCTACTGAAAACAAGCCGACCGTATCTAAGAGAGAGCGTCAAAGACGTCGTCAACGCCTTGCACACCAATTGGCCAAAGCTTCCGAGCTAGTTGATGGAGTCCGCTATGAAGCGGATCTGAAGTCGAGAAGACGCCAACCGCCACGGCAGCAAGCGGGCAACTGGTCTAAATCAACGGCGAATGAATGGCTCCCTGTTAAGAGGACACGTTCAACTCTTGAAGAACGGATCAAGAAGCGCCACGCTTTACTTGCGCACGCAAGAATTCTGGTGCAAGAAGCCAGGAAGCTATAAACAGATAGTTCAGACGACAAACTGACGAAACCACGTCAAATCTGGAGGCCAAAATCCAAAACAAGGCCCGAAAGAACCAAGTCCTCGGCTGCTGGCTCGGCCAGGGCCGAGTCACCAACTACTGGCTCGGCCAAGGCCGAGTCACCAAACCCTGGCTCGGCTAAGGCCGGGCCACCAAGTGCTGGCTCGGCCAAGGTCGGGCCACCAAGTGCTGGCTCGGCCAAGGCCGAGCCACCAGCTGCTGGCCCACACCACTTCCGAGCCAGTTATAACCTGTTTGCAGAAAATTCACCTCCCACGATCATTTTCGGATCTCCGACAGCTCCTGTTCCTGTTCCGATGACTTCCTCACCTTTAGTAGAACCATGCGGCAGCGTGGACCTGTCCCGATTCAAAGTAAGCATTACAGATCGTTTTGGTCCTTTGCATAAAGATGAACCACGTATGGTTCGTCAGACTGGGGGTCGTACGCGATTCTCCAGTAAGTCAAAGATCTCTCTTATAGAGAAAGCACCAGTAACCACCCGTCTTGGATTACGGGTTAAAGTTCAAGAGCCTGTTGGGTCCTCACGCACACGAAGGCGTGGTTTCAAACGAGCGGCTCTTGAAAATAATGACAAGGCATTATATCCTCAAAGAGAGCTATGTTTGTCAGAAGACGATGACATCAGAATAGGGGAATCATGCCAGCACAAGTAGGTTGCTCTTATAATCATATCGATGAGTTGTACTATTAGGCTGGGGGTATGAATAAATCTCGTAAGAGATATACCCGGGAAATAGACTTTCTTTGCCCATGTACCAAACTCATTAAGGCGGTATTATCAGAGTGTAACTGCTCCAAAACCGCCTCGCAAAGGATCTTGGTGTTTGAGAGGCTTTCTACAGAAACTCTAGGACACAAGTCAAGATGTTTTCGTAAAAGAAAATCAGCTGTTCAAGAATGTGAATTCTCAGAAGTTACGATTAACATGACGGACAAAGGAAAGTCCACGTGACGCTTCAACCCCGAACCTTTTCCACAAATATCCCAACGATTGACTCGGTTGCAAACCGGGGCTATTAGGCCTAGGGATTATAGGAGAATTCAGAGGGGACAATCCTCATATGACGAAATGTTAGACGCTAACTCTGCGATCGCTTCAGATGCCACTGTGTCTAGTACAGGACAGACTCGAGAGTCATTCATGATCACTACTGAACAGATGGCTCAATTTCTTCAAGAAGCTTTGGCAAAGCAGAAAGAGGACTTTAAAATTGAAATGGAGATGGCTGTGTAACGGGTTAAAGACTTACATGCACAACAACTCCAGCAGTTAACAAATCAGCACGGAGAATCTAGTCGTCGCCCGACTACTAATCAGATAGATAGCGACTCAGAAGTAAAGGAAAATATCAATATCGAGGTTTCACTTGAGAATAAAAATACCAAAGGTATCCTTAATGCTGGGGGTGGCACCAATACCCAAAGTCGCCAGAAGAGAGAGGTAGGCGAAGACCTTAAGATGAAAGACTTGGAAAGCAAAATCAATGCTTTGATGTCTGCTCAAGAGGTAAAAAAGACTAGCATTCCGTGTCCCTACCCGAGAGAATAGGACTCCATTCCATACCCACCGAAGTTCAGTTTGATTAACTTCACACCGTTCGATGGGAGGGGTTCCCCTACGCAACACTTGATTTATTTCATGTCCTACCCGGGGATCATTTCGGGCAATGAACCTTTGATGGTACGATCGTTCGTGAGAACCCTTCGTGTAGCAGCTTTTGATTGGTACCGCCGGCTTAAACCGGGAAGTATCAATACATGGGATGATATGGAAAGCATATTTCTTGCTAATTTCTTCGACGACGACACTGAAGTATCGATCAGAACACTCTTTGAGGAGAAGCAGAAAGATGGAGAGCTCGTTGAGAATTTTGTTAAGTGCTTCCGGAACAAGGCAATGAACTGTCGGGATCCGGTCATGGAGGAATTCATCCTCCAAACATACCATAATAACCTTTCCTTGGATGTATTAGAAGCTATGGGCACTGCACCATCCAAGACATGGAAAGAGTTAAAGGTACGAGGAGAGCAGGCAGAACGCTTCCTCAAAAGGAAGAAAGCTGAAAGGGGACAACCAGAAAATAATACCCAAAAATAGAACTTTACCCCCCGTGGTAAAGGGAAAGGACCGGCAAATGCGGTAGACGCAAATCAGACATTTGAATTACAACCCCAACAGCAGCCGTAGCAACAAGCGCCAAAGCAACAAACGCCTCAATGGCAACAACGACCTCCAAGGCAACAGAAAACTTCTGAGCCAAAATTTCCAAAGGAATACTCCTTCAAAGAAGACGAGGTCCCTAGTATCTTCAAGTATTTACTGGAGAATAATAAAATTAAGCTGCCTCCGATCGCTGATCCTGAAGGAGCTAAGAAAATTACGGATCCGCGATATTGCGCATTTCACAGAACAGTCCATCATCCTACAAAGATGTGCTATGCTCTCAAGGACAAGATTCAGGCCTTGATCTATGTCGGAATCATCACTCCGAAGTAGCCTAAGGAAAAGAAGGTGGGTGCAAACGCCGTTTCCGTTAGCTTTGGCTCTGTCCCTCTGGCATGGTTTCAGCTAGAGCCCGTGTATAAAGTACAAATAAAGACTGTCAACGATGATCCTTATGAACAACGTCAAAAAGGACTCGTACAACACATAACTCCTAACGGTGAAATTCTTTGGGTCCATCCAGACTTGTTAGAAGATGAGCAATGGGTAGGATCTTCATCTAAGAAGAAACACAGAGGTAAGGGAAAGACCCGCTGTCCCACCATAGCAATTCCTAAAAAAGATGATGAAGGTATCCCCACCTTGTCACTTTCGGAAGACGAACAAGAGGCTCTTGTTACTAGGGGTGGGAATGAATATCATTATAAATACCCCGAAAGTTCTGACCCAAAAGCCAAGATGTTGGCCGAACTGGGGGTGGTCACAACTCCCCCTGCGCCAGTTGAAAAATCTCAACAGAAATCAGCTAATAAGCAAAAAGAGAAAGAGCCTCAACCCCAGGAAGCTCAGAACTCGAAGCAGTCTCGATTCAATCGTCCGATTGGGAGAGATAAACCGGGAAGTTCAAACACTCCTTATCGCTTTGATGTCATGGCTCAGCTAGCTAACATCCCAGCAAGAATAACTTTATATGAGTTATTGCGCCTCTCCAAGGATACTAGAGAAGTCTTGTGAGAAGCTTTAGCCGATTCTGATGCGTTCCTTACTCAAATCAAGCCGGCCCGCGAGGAAACAGAATCACCAGTTCAGCTTTGTAATTTATCGACTAAACAATTCCCTCATATTACATTCACTAAGGATGACATGCAAGTGAGGAATTCAAAGCATGATATGCCTTTATACTTCATTGGATACATTGGCTCCAGCGCTGTTAACCGGGTCCAAGTCGATCCAGGTTCCGCTATTAGCATCATGCCACTCCGGTTGATGTACAATCTCAAAATCCCAGCAAGCAAGCTGGCTTCCACAGATACCGTTATATACGGGTTCAATACCAATGGATCCAGACCTTTGGGTAAAATCCGGATAAAATGCCAACTTAGAGATCTAAAGTCCAAAGTTACGTGCTACGTAATCGACGCGGAGACTTCCTATAATTTACTATTGGGTCGACCATGGATCCATGGTAATCTTGTAGTTCCCTCTACTCTTCATCAGTGTCTACAATACATAGATGCCAATAATGAAGTCAAAACGGTGGTCGTAGATAAGCAATCATTTAAGGGATTGGAAAATTACTTTACCGATTCTCTCCTTTACGGTGCTGAATCTGATACTGAATCATCGGCTCAAGGCACGAATAGCGGGGGAGAAGCTGACACAGAAGCAGAATTTGATTACAATGATGGTTTTGTACTGAATGACATTGTACCCTTTGTAATCGGTCTCGACGATGGTGAATCGTCAGACGGTAGTTGTAATTGGTAACTTGCCGAAGAAGTAATAAATGGCGATTTAGAGTACTCATCGTGTTTGGCTAATGTAATGCAGGGATTGTACGATAATCCTGACATACACATGTCGCTCCAGTCATCTTGCTTCACGAAAAAACGCTTCCAAGACTCGTTTGGAACAACCTTCGTCATTCCTGCTAAAGCAGGGGGTGAAAAGGAGTTAGTGTTCGGAAAAGGGGAAATATCTCCGCCACTGTATCTCTCTTCAAGAGAAGATAAAAATGAAGAGAGATCTGGCCTTCATTCATCCAGGTATAGTCAACAAGCGCGTGATTTCATGAAAACATGGGGATATAATTTTGCGCTTGAAGAAGGTCTTTGTTTTGGTCGAGGCCCACGAGTTCCACCTCGTATGGCCCATGTACTAGAAGGAAAATCCAATAACTATTATAGTTATAAAAGGGGCCTGAGTTATGCTTCAGATGATGAGTGCTGCTGGCAAGTCATAGACCATTTAATAAATCAAGATGGATATTCATCCGACTCCTCTAATTGGGATTCAAATGTCAGCCTGGGAGAGGTACTCAAAGGCTTGATGTTGAATATGACCACAGTCGATCCTTCCACGATTCAAGAAGATGATCAACTGCCGCCTTGGGAGGATCCCTAGATCCATCATCTAAATATACAGTATGGAGATCGATTCGAGCAAAGAGAACCTCCTACCGAAGATAAAGTGATCCAGATAAATATGGGTGATGAGACATATCCAAAGCCAATATTTATAAGTGATAATCTTCCACCAGATGAAAAGAGGAGTTAATTTCCCTCATCAGAGAATTCATAGATGTTTTTGCCTGGAATTATGAAGATATGCCAGGGCTTGATCCGAACGTGGCAGCCCACCGTCTTAACATCAAACCGGATGCAAAACCTATCAAACAACAGCAGAAACGATTTCGCCCACAAATCATGGAAGCGATCGAAGAAGAAGTCAAAGAATTAATCGATTCTGGTTTTGTCTGGGAAGAATAACATCCGGACTGGCTCGTGAATATTGTTCCGGTCCTCAAGAAGAATGGAAAATTAAAGATATGCATTGACTTCAGAGACTTGAATAATGCATGTCCGAAAGATGATTTCCCTCTCCCTATCACAGATGTTATTATTGATAACACGTGTGGGTTTGAGAGAATATCCTTTATGGATGGGTTTTCGGGTTGCAATCAAATCAAGATGTACCCGGAAGATGAAAAACATACCGCATTCAGGACACCTCTCGGCGTGTTCTGCTATACAGTGATGCCTTTTGGGTTAAAGAACATAGGCGCCACTTATCAACGGGCAATATCTAAGATTTTTCAAGAACATCTTCGTAAAACTATCGAATGCTATGTCGATGATTTGGTAGTGAAGAGCCGTAATAAAAACGATCATATCAAAGATCTAAGGACTATGTTCGAGCTCATGCAAACTCACCATTTAAAGATGAACCCAACCAAATCTTTCCTTGGAATGTCTAGCGGTAAGTTTCTAGGATTTGTCGTCACTACGACGGGTATCCGCATCGACCCCGACAAGGTAAAAGCAATACACGAGTTGCAACCCCTAAGAAATCTCAAAGAACTCCGAGGATTGCAGGGGCGGCTGGCCTATATACGATGGTTCATCTCAAACCTATCTGGGAAATGTCAGCCATTTTCTAAACTCACCAAGAAAGGTGTATCCTTCATCTGCGATGACGCCTATCAAAAGGCATTCGAGGACATCAAAACGTAATTGGCGAATCCTCCTATTCTTGTGGCACCGAAGTCAGGTAAGCTGTTCTTAATCTATATTAAAGCGATGAACCACTCGTTAAGTGCTTTACTTGCACAAGAAGATGACAACGGTCACGAACAGGCCATTTATTGCTTGAGTCGAACTTTGGTTGGTGCCGAGTCTCGATATCCAATGATTGAGAAAGAATGTCTCGCCTTAGTATTCGCTATCCAAAAGATGTGGCATTACTTAGTAGGACAAACGATTTATATTATTTCCAACGTTAATCCGGTCCGAGTGTTCATGACACAACCAGCCTCTATGAACTGGAGACTAGCAAAGTGGGCCCTACTCCTGTCTCAATACGATCTGCACTTCAAACAACAAAAGTCGGTCAAAGGACAAGCAATTTGTGATCTTCTAGTGTCTAACCCCATAGCAGACACAGCTAAGTTGTATGATGATTTATCCGATGAAGCTCACGAAGTCAATACTACGTCCCATCAATAGGTATGGCAACTATATTTCGATGGAGCTTCACGAGCGACCAATACGGCAAGCGCACCCGGTAATTCTAGGATCTCCGCAGGAGTTGGAGTCGTCCTAGTCTCTCCAGAAAAACATGTGATACCCCGAGCCTACTCATTGATAGGCAGGTGTTCTAATAATGTGGCCGAATATAACGCACTGCTTATCGGACTTAGTTTCGCCAATGAGCTGTGGGTCAAATACCTCGAGGCTTTTGGCGATTCTCAATTAATAGTCCACCAAATTCGGGGAGAATACGAAGTCAGGAATCAAGACTTGGTACCGTACCATAAGGCGGCTATCGAAATGGAAAACTCGTTCGAACAATTCATCATCGAGTACATTCCACGCCTCCAAAATGCGTACGCAGACGCGCTTGCAGCATTTTCAGTATCTTTGGCACAACCGCCTGATTCGGAACAATCCATTACCGTTAGAACCCACCAATTGTTTGTGCCAGAGTGCACCATTAACGTTAAGGACGCATATACAGCTAAGGTCGATCTTGAGCCCCGAGACTGGAGATTTCCTATAATTGACTACGTTGTGCATGGTATTTTGCCACAGGACGTAAGAGAAAAGGATTCGGTTCGAAGAAGAGCTCCGAGATTTTATTATAATTCAACAACCCATACACTATATCGTCGTGCACACGATGGGCTGTTACTCCGATGCCTCTCAACTAGGGAGGCAGAAGAGGCTCTGAAAGAAGCTCACGACGGAATCTGCGGTGCACATCAACCCAGTCCCAAACTTTGCGACCGACTCAGAAGGATGAGATACTATTGGCCAACCATGGTCAAAGACGTGGTTGACTACGCTCGATGATGCCATGCGTGTCAAATACACACGAATTATATGCATCAACCCCCGAAACACCTCCACCCCTCGACTACTTCATGGCCATTCGAGACCTGGGGGATGGATATCATTGGTCCTATCTTCCCACCATCAGTTAAAGGTGACCGCTTCATTTTGGCAATTACCGATTATTTTTCAAAATGGGCCAAAGCAGTCCCACTCAAAGAAGTGAAGACAAGCGATGTCGTCAAATTTATCAAGCACCATATCATCTATCGATATGGCGTTCCAAGACGAATTATACACGACAACGGTCCTCAATTCGTAAGCAACGCTTTTATTAAATTCTGCAAAAAATTCAGGATTGAAGACATCTCCTCTACAGCATATAATCCTATGGCAAATTGGTTAGCTGAAGCGTTTAATAAGACAATCATAAAGATCTTGTCAAAAGTCGTAAAAATTAACAAGTGAGATTGGGATGATAAACTTAGCGAATCCCTTTGGGCCTATCGTACCACGGTCCGTACGCCCACCGGAACC
The DNA here is from genome assembly GCA_022839385.1 of Asparagus kiusianus. NCBI lineage: Eukaryota > Viridiplantae > Streptophyta > Magnoliopsida > Asparagales > Asparagaceae > Asparagus > Asparagus kiusianus. The sequence continues at coordinate 735,830 of BQKN01000044.1, forward strand.
ACTCCGTATTCACTAGTGTACGGATGCGAAGCCGTTCTCCATTTGGAAATTCAGATTCCATCCCTTTGCATCGCTCTTGCAACAAGGATGATAACAGATGAACAACACTAGAAGCGTCTCGAAGAACTTGAGATGTTAGACGAAAAACGCTTGCAGGCTCAACAACAAATTGAGTTTTATCAAGCCAGAATCTCTCGTGCTTTCGATAAGAAAGTTAAACAACGAAGCTTTAAGGAAGGAGACTTGGTTCTGGCCATCCGGCGGCCCATGATACTCAATTCCAAGAAAAATGGTAAATTCCAGCCCAAATGGGAAGGACCGTTCGTGATAGAGACAGTCTACTCAAACGGTGCATATCGCCTAATCACTAAAGACGGTGATAAGATCATGATGCCAATAAATGGTAAGTTTCTAAAGAAGTACTACCCTTAGTACACTCAGAACAGATTATTAAACGGGAAGTTCCTGGAGAATACCACATATGATATTCTTAAGGATAATCCGAAACCAACCAGCTGTTCTCTAAATAATTCAAATCTGGTCATAGAGAACCCCTGCCGTAATCTTCTAAACAGTCTCTTGTTGAGATGAGATTTGATTACTCTTTAGAATCTATCTTTCCTCATAAAAGAATTTTCACTGTCCCTCACTATCAGATCAGTTCACGACGAGCCTAACAAAGTTCCTTGGGCCAAGTCTGGTCAAACTTCCATTATGATTTGTAATCACATTCCCATGTTTATATGGTCAAACCTTTTTATAGTTTGGACCACAGCTAAAATCTCCTCCCGATTCCTTCCATGAACGAGAGGCCCACTTTCAAGTCACTTTCCCTTTTGATAAACGAAGGCCTTCACTCCACTTGAACGACCAAACCTATAAAAGTTAGGGTCGTCTCAATATCCCTCTTTGGTCAAACTGTCAAGCCATCCTAGCCAGAATCAGATTTCTCTTCAATAAACGAAAACATTTCATGTCTGTCCCTCCAGCCAAACCTATAAAAGTTAGGGCTAAGTTTGAATTTCATCTTGATAAACAAGAAAACTTGTTTCCGGATCAGATAACCTAGACTATAAAAGATAAGGTTAATTGAATCCCCTCGATTCTCAGGATGGAGATCCCATTCTTAGTTTCATCTCACAGATTCTTAAAGTGGAGATCCCACTTTTAGTTCTTCTGCAACCAAGGATAGAATATAAAATTCTTCCTCTTTGGTATCGGGTTCACTTCTCCCTTAAAAGAAGGACTGAAGAAAGAATATAAAATTCATCCTCTTCAGTATCTGGTCCTATAAAAGGATGCTACATTTTTAGTAACTCCAAGATCCATGCTTTACCCGTATGGGGAATTTTATCCTGAATCCTAAGCAGGGATAAGTCGGCGCCTAATACGTGCTGCCGGTTTAGTCTTTCACCAAATGAAAAAGATACCAGAAGTGGAGTCTGGGGAATTTTATCCCGAAGCCTAAGCAGGGATAAGTCGGTGCCTAATACGCACTGCCGGTTCGTCTTTTACCGTAAGAAAATAACTAAGTCTACATATTCAAATTCGTAGCATTAAGTCTAAAGGGGTTCATCCGTTTAGCACAACGTTACTTGTGAAACGGACCCAGATAATTCACAAGCTAGCCCGATTCAAACGGTAGTCGGTAAAGACATATCAAATCCGTTGACGGCTGAGGATTTGCCAAAAATCCTATAAGCATTATGGTTGATTATTCTAAACAGAATGAGAAATCATAATGAGAAGACTGAACAAAAAACGCGTATCATTAACAAAAAAAAGGGGTTCAGATACAACAGCCACAATCACTTTACATTGTATTTTTCACTAATAATTTCCTGCTCAAGTTTGTTTAACTCTTCAGCATAAGCACGTTCAAGCTCACGCTGCAGCTCGATCTTGAAGGAGTCCTCAGAAGCGGATAAGAGTTGGGCGGCTTCTTCCTCCATCTTGGCTAATTTTTCCCTCGAGAGCATCACTTTGCTGGATATCACGGCCTTGCTATGCTCCTCCACGGCCTTGGTCACCTCCAAAATAGTTCTTCGCTGTTTTGCTTCCACCAGTTTCTACTCAAGCTCTGCTATTTCAGTGTTAACAGAGGCTAACGACGAGTCGATTTCACATAAGTGAGCCAATCTTTCAGAAAGAACTCCCTCCGCTTGGTCGACATGTTTTCTCTGCGCCTAGATCCCAAGCCCAACGGATTCTCGAGATTCACGCCATGACTGCATACGAGCCTCCATTCGCGCAGCAACGTAGCTAGAAACACCAACAGATTGGAGCTCTTATAGTTTCACAAATCTACGCTCAAATTGATTCACATTGTCGGTCAAAGCTTCAGCTATGTCGAGGGCACCGGTGTCCTTTATTAAGGCTATTTTACGCTCAAGGACCGACCGGAATTAGCTGAAAGGGATCCTCTTCTCCAAGAGTTTGTCAATTAGTGACTCTAAGAAGTAAAGAAAATTGTCGACTTCCAAGCAGAGGAGGAGCTTATCTGGGTCATCATCAGACAATAAAGCATCAATGCGCGCGCGCAGGTGAGATGACGATCCTAGAAAAAGAAAGCGCAAAATCATGAATACCCAGTAATGATAAGTCAGAAAAATAAAAGAAAAAAAAACAGCGCACAAGATTTACCAGTCCCTAAAGAGCTTTCCATGACCGAACGCACTACACCCGCTTCTCGTCGTTCAACTTCATGTGTCGCAGGAAGCACTATGGGTGTAGTAACCGTTAAAGCACCGACTCCTTCAGTTGGTCTCACGGTCAGTTCAGGCGAACTCTCGCTAATAGTTGTAGCAGGCACGGTAGTCGGCATTTCCAAAGAAACCGAGAGTTGTTGCGGAAAGCCTGATGACCGAGCGTCAATAACAACTCCTGTCAAAAGCAAGAAATCAAGGCCCTCAGATTCATCAGATTTTTCGTTATGAGTAGTTGTATCAGTTTTTATGACTGGTCCTACGATTTGAAACCTCTGATGAGTAACTAAAAAATCACGAATAAATAAGTAAAACGTAGGAATAAGAATCTTACTTGCGGGAGAGTCAGCTGTGATTATCGGATCGGCGGCCTCGTATTGGGCTTGTTCACGCAACATATCGTCCAGCAGCATATCGTCAGAAGCCGATACCGGATCACGTGAAGCTAGATCCTCTTCTTCAAAAGGTGCGTCTTAGGAACCCCCTTCGTTACCTTGACCCTCCGTTACCGCATCTGTAAGAAAGTGCAAGAGTCAAAATACAAATTGTTGAAACTCACTAGACTTACAACAAAAGAAAAAATCAAGTAGGATTTACCTTCAACGGCAACGCTAGGTTCCTGCACCCATTCGCTTCGATCTACCTCTTGCAGCTTTTCTAACAGAGTAAGAAGCATAGAAACAGTTAGTGGGGATATGAATTCTCCATCGTTCAGTGCCCGCCATCCCAAAGAGGCGTTACTGGTTTTAAGAACACCTGGACTCTCAGCCTGTCCGGTTAAACCTGGCTCGACATCGTGACCCGCGTCGGTCTCATCGAGAATATTAGTCTCAGCATCAGTACGCTCTTCCGGCCTGATTCCCGGAGTTGGTGCCGAGAAATCAATATCAGGCGAAGAAGCGTCAAAAATAAAGTCGCTTGCAAAACCCTCTTCTGCGAAGTGCGAAAATTGTTTAAGTCCGAAAGCTCAACATATATCAAAAGAAGCTATATGTAGAAGTACTTACCCCTTTCAGCTGCAACTCCTTGAGGCGTTGGTTCCGTTTCAAGGCTGCTCCGCCACTTAGAAGCCAGTTTCTTACGTTTAGCCGGACGTCCCTCTTCTGGATCAGCAGGTCGCTCCTCCGAAAATTTAGAACGTAATTCGTGCCTTGGAGTAACCTGGGTTGCGGATCGGGACCGTGTCCGAGGAAGAAGGCTGGACTCCTCTCTCTCCTCTTTAGAAAATGCACCTGCGATTTTAACCGACATCTTGTTAGGATAGGTGAACAAGACTTGCATCTTTGGCTTCTTTACGGGAGGTGAAGGTTTTGACGGTTGAAAGCGGTGAGTTCTTTCAGCAATTGCTAATTCAAATAACTCTAAGGAGAGGGGATCTAACACACCTATTTCTGGCTCCTCTTCTCCACCATCGCCACCAACCTCTTCACCACCCCCAACATGAGGTTCCGTAGTTGGCTCTCTCTGTGATGAATGACTAGAAAGACCCACCGGTTCCCTCCTTCTCTTCTTTTCAAGCTCGGATTCATAGACCCTACGAGTAGCAACCCGAGAAGCTTCTTCATCGGTTGACTCAGCGATCGGTTGAACTAGTACGTGTTCATTGGCCGCCAAAATCCACCGGCACTGTAGAAAAGTCAGCTCCAACTTGCGCTCGACGCCCGGAAGGTTAAACTTGGTACCAGTACAACCAGTGATGTTCAAAAGCCACGCTCGAGCCCCATCCACTAAACCTCCACGGGCCCGGAGCTGTTGGTTCAGGTTCCCGATATAAATCTGGTCATAACCAAACTGATGAGCGAACCCACATGGCAAGTAGGGTTCTATGTAACAATGGTTCTGAATGTGGAAGATCACATAGCCCGGCCTAATATTAACCAACCAATCAAAGCAGCCAGAGTCAAGGGAAGTACGATCCGTACCCGGCTTCTCTACATCTATCAATGAGTCGCCGTACTGACCTGAAAATCGTGGGAAGCAAGTAGGGAAGGCCCAACATTTCTGATTCTGAAGCTGCTTCCTAACCTCTGCAAAACCTCGTCCCTTCCATTTGTAATTCTCTATTATTTGAAGAAAAGGAAGAGAGGGATCCACAGAAGTTGGGGCCGACATCATATCTGAGCGATGAAGCACCAACCAAGCCATTAAATAAGTGTAGGGAAGTTCCACCTTCGTGAGGGGAATCTGAGTTGGTGGTGAATTCCCCCTCTGAGTGAATACGTTCACGATCTGGCGAAGCCCTCTATGAATACCAGCGGTCATTGCTGGAAGAAGACATAGGTTTTTCCGGTGAGCAAGTAGAACCGCTGGAAACAACACTTCTAGGGGAAACACATCAGAAGATTGGTATGGCACTACACACTTTTTCAGCCAGATAGCAAGATACCCAGCAAGTAATGTCATGGGGCGGATTGGTTTAATCCCATGCCACAAGAAAGTTT
>BQKN01000044.1:754882-786179 GCA_022839385.1 Asparagus kiusianus
AATTTTATTGTTCAACGGTTTTAGAAAGAAAAATATTTATATAAACAAAATACTAGGGTTGAACCAGAAGCTTTGTATTAATTGTTTCATTATTTATTATCTCCCTTTCTATTCTCCTTTTTGTTAATGACAAAAGGGGGAGATATATTAGAATATTGAAATATTGACAACTTTTGTAATATTGAAATATTGATATGTATGTATTGTTATACATTATTAGGATTACTAATAAGTGCTATTTTTTTGTGTGTTAAATTAACATGTATGCATTGTTGCAGGGGGAGTAAGTATGTTTAATTAAAGTTTTTCAATATTATTTGTCATCATCAAAAAAGGGGAGATTGTTGGGAACATGGTTGATGTTACAATATCTATTGTATTTTGATGATAACAAATCATTGTTTATCTAACATATTTTACTGCAGATTCAAGATATATATCTCAAAGCAACAATCAAATTATCAAGGCTATTTCGAAGATCAAAAGATGAAGATGTAAAATTTTATCTTTTCTTTTAGAATTTTTGTACAAGCCTTGATCACACACACAACACACATTATTTACTTAGAAAATCATAAAAAATATTCTAAGTATAATCCTAATTTTAATCAACATATAAATAAGTTATTAAACTATTGAAAATATCAAAAATATGGTTTCTGACCGATCAAAGATAGGTCTGGTCGACCAGATATAACTGCCAGATACAGAGATTCAGAAAAATCTCTGTCTGGTCGACCATATATGGATCTGGTCGACCAGAGGCTCCAGATTCGACCAGGAAATTTTCCAGAAAGCTTTTCTGGTCGACCAGGCATCAATCTGGTCGACCAGATAGTTCTTCCAACAGCTATTTTTTAAATGAATATGAACGTTTTGTGAACGTTTTTTGGCAGTTATTTTTGAAATTTTTTGAACGAAAATTATACCTATAAATAGGTGTTAAGTTCTGAAATTTCATTACTCAATTCCTTTCCATAAACTTGAGTTTTTCTTGACTTCTTAAGATCATTTTTGAAGAGAAAAACTGAGTGAAATTTTTAGTTTTGTTCTTGATAAAAGTTCCATTACTCTAGAACAAAAACCATTCCTATAGCCTATTGTAAGTCACTCACATCTACACATCAAGGCTTCTAGGAAGAGAAAGAGTTGTACCATTTTGTTTCAGTTTGATAATCTCTTGAAAGAAGAGATTGTTGTGGCATTGGCCATTGAAGATTGTCAAGGTTGTACGGTTTGCTTGCGGGTTGCAAGTGCTTGCGGGTTTGCAAGTGGAAATAGTGGAGAAATCTCAAGCGAGGCTTGGGGACTGGATGTAGGTCTGGAGGACCAAACCAGTATAAATCCTTGTGTTTGCGTATGCAATTTTCTGTGATTGTCTACACATTGGTTTGATCTTTCTTACTCTTTGTGATATTATTTTATTGAAATTTAAAGTTTCCGCATTAGATTTCATAAACACTATTCAAGCACCCTTCTAGTGTTTGAGTGCCATTGCAGCGATCATACAGGTCTGAACCGTTCGGACCACCCAACAAGATCCGAGCCAGCATTTACTGGCCGCATGCATGCGAGCCACCATTTGCTGGCTCGCACGCATGCGAGCCACCATTTGCTGGCTCGCACATGTGTGAACCGACAGTTACTGGCTCGCATGTCCGATAGACTATCTGGCCAATTTATGGGTATTCTGACCCATTTTTGAGCACTTTTGACATATATGGTACCCGTATTTGTACTCCAATGGGTATACGAGTTTAAACTCTTTTCCACCCTCGACGGGAAGTTTCTGGAGAATATCGTGTAGAATATTCTTAAGGATAACCCGACGACCTCCGATGGGTATATGAGGCTAAACTAATTCCCAAAACTCCTAAGAGTATATGAGTATAAACTGGTTCTCTCTACTTCAACGCATAATTTTTGGTCAATGCATGTCAAGACGTCGTCGACTATAAATTTCCGACAAAGGTAGTCAGCTCGACGACACCATTTAATATAAAAGCTTCAATTCAAGATTTCGACAACGATCAGACGATAAACGCAGAACCGTAAAATCTTCATCTATTCAACAGAATGCTGAATAGATTGAAGGCTGAAGGGGTCAAGAGATGAAGCCTATTACAGGTCCTTTTGCACCGATTGAAGGTTAGGCCTCTCACATCCAAAGTATTTCAGGCTCTTCTATAAAAGAAACGAGACTGAAACACTTTGGAGGGGGTATCTGTAGGCATTAAAAATTACCCATAGGTCCTCAAACACAGTTCAAGATGAGGAGAAGACGATAAATGTTATTATCCAAGTCAAGGGAATTTATCCAACATCTGTAAGTGTATGAAATGGATCAATAGAATGCACAAGTCAACGAAGCGATGAAGCGTACGCAAAACAAGGGAACTGGAAGAATCACGAATCGCCAGAATATCAAAAAAGTGAATGAAACACCACTCGGAGGCTCGTGTAGGTGCGAGTCACCAAATGGAGGCTCGCACCCATGCGAGCCACCAAATGGTGACTCGCATAGTCCCGAGCCACCAAAACTCTTATTGAGTACAAAACCTCCCCAAACACGGATTTCGATTATTTTTAAGGATTCTTTCATCCCAGAACTTCCCCAATTGTTTTAAGGTTATCCCTCGACGCGTTTAAGTTGTTATTAACTGCAGATAACGTTTAAACACCAATTCTTATTCAAAAGGACCTCTCCAAAGGCTTATAAATAGAAGCCTAGGGTCTTCTTTAAAGAGGATCTGAAATTGAGAAGGCGAGGTGCTGTCAAATTGTCCAGCTAACCACGAAATTCAGAGGAGAATCATCAGATCTTGGCGAACACTTTCATAAAGAAATCCTTTCGAAAGGTTTGTGATTATTTCCCCTTCTTTCCTCCGAAATAAACTTGGTTTTAATCTCGAGAAGAGCCACAATCTCGCTTGGTCGTGATTGTTGCTTCCGTAATTGTTTTCTTCGTGAAACAAGAGCGTAATTAATTGTCTATCGGGTTTGATCTGTGGTGGTCCATGGACTAACGCGTCCCTGGCACAGGCAAAGATCCCACGCAAAGCAACGGGAGATAAACTACTACTGTGTTTTGTTTGATAAAGTTGTAATTTTTATTTTTCATTGTAAGAAGATCTTATAAAAAGATCAACTTTTCTTTCAGTTTGAACTTGTAATCGATAAACGGTGTAACAGGTTTGAAAGCAATGGAAAAGGCAACTTTTGATGCAAACACCCACGTCTCAAATGGCCATGAAGTGACTGACGGGTGGGGATGCTCGGGTGGCTGATGCATGTAATTAGCATGTATCTGGCAGGTGTGGCATCATTTGGCATAACATACAGCGTCTTGAACCATGTTGGACTAATGATAACCTAATCTACGTACTCGGTCCCACAATTTAGGGCCAGGCTGATGAGCTCTACAGATGCCGTCATGAGCTTCCTTAAGAGCTTCTTTTGAAGTAATAGTCCATCGTACGACCTTCGGTACAAAGTCTGTGATTAGGAATTATAGTAGAATCTAGGTGCTCATCTACGAATAGATTCTCTTTCATTGATGTCTTCGGGCAATAAGCCGTATAAGACATAATCAATGATCAGAAATCGCCAATCTTTAGGTTCGAGCATTGCAGGCTCATCTTCAATTGCGTTGATTTGCAATGCATACTTCGACTTGAATAGTTGTCTTCTTGTTACCGTGATTTGCTGGGTAGCTCCTTCAGGTAGAGCCAGTGTGGCTACAAGTGATGCTAATGCATCGGCATAGGCATTCTTGAGACGGGGTACATAGTCAATGTAGAAGTTTTCAAAGGAATCGGCCAATGCTATGGCTACAGTATGATAGGGAATGAGATCCTCATTCCTAACTTCATATTCTCCCTTTATCTGATTAACAATTAGCTGAGAATACCCATATGCTTCTAGGTGCTTTACCCCTAGCTGTTTAGCAATATCAAGGCTGACCAACAAAGCATTGTATTCAGCTATATTATTAGAACACGGCTCTGTTAAAGAAACAACTCGTGGCAGAACATGATTTTGTGGGGAAATAAAGGCTATCCCTACTCTGGCAATAACTCGACCAGTAGGGCTTGCTCTCGCTGCGCCATCAAAGTATAATTTCCATACCTGCACTTTAGAAACAACATTGGCTTCATATGTCTCATCCGGCATGTACTGGTACAATTTACCCTTCCCTTTCAATGGATGGTCGGCCATAAGATCACAAATAACCTAACTTTTAACTGCCTTTTGAGGTTTGAAGTGAATATCATGTTTGGAGAACAACAATGCCCATCTAGCAAATCGTAAGTTCAATGCACCGGGTTGTGTCATGAATACCTGAATAGGATTGATCTGGAAAATGACAAATATGGTTTGTCCAACCAAATAATATCGCATATTTTGGACTGTGAAGACTAGGGCCAAACATTCTTTCTCAATAGGTAGATAACGAGGCTCAGCACCCGATAAAGTTCTACTAAGATAGTAGATGGCTTGTTCATGGTCATTTTCGTCATCTTGCGCTAAGAGTCCTGCCAAGGTATGACCTGTAGCCCGGATGTATATCAAGAAGGGTTTACCTAACTTCGGTGCGATCAGCACTGGTGGATTAGAGAGATATTGCTTAATCTCTTCGAATGCTTTCTGACAAGCTTCATCCCATACAAAGGATACCTCTTTCTTCATGAGTTTTAAGAATGGTTGGCATTTGCTTGATAGGTTGGAAGTAAACCTGCGGATGTATGCCAATCATCCTTATAAACCCCGAAGCTCCTTGAAATTTCTAGGAGGTGGTAGTTCTCGGATGGATTTGACTTTGTCTGGGTCAAGGCGAATTCCATTAGCTGTGACCACGAACCCGAGGAATTTATTGCTAGTCATTCCTAAAAAAGACTTGGTTGGGTTCATCTTCAGTTGGTGTGCTCGCATGAGGTCAAACATGATTTTCAAGTCATGTAAGTGATTTCCCTTGTCACCACTTTTAACAACCAGGTCATCCACATAACTTTCTACAGTCTTCCGTAGATGTTCTCGGAAAATAGTAGTCATGACACGTTAGTATGTAGCATCAGCATTCTTCAATCCAAAGGGCGTTACTATATAACAGTATATCCCTAAAGGTGTTCGAAAGGATGTGTGCTTTTCATCATCAGGATACATCTTAATTTGGTTGTACCCTGAGAATCCATCCATAAAAGACATCCTTTCAAACCCGCACGTATTGTCAATAATGACGTCAGTGATGGGTAAAGGAAAATTGTCTTTAGGACAAGCCGAGTTCAAATCTTAGAAGTGAATACACACTTGAATCTTCCCATTCTTTTTTAGAACAGGGATAATATTGGCCACCCAGTCAGGGTGTTGTTCCTCACGGATAAATCCCAACTCAATAAGTTTCTTGACTTCAACTTCAATCGCCTCCATAATTTGGGGTCGAAATCGCCTTTGCTGTTGTTTAACAGGTTTGACGTCCGGTTTGATATTTAAGCAATGCATAGCCACTTAAGGAACGAAACTAGGCATGTCCTCATAGTTCCAAGAAAAAACATCAATATACTCTCACATTAGAGTAGTGAGGTTTTCTTTTTCTTTGGGCGACAAGCTGTCGCTTATGAATATGGGTTTCGGGTTAATCTCGTCTCCTATGTTCACTTGGATCGCTTTGTCATCAATAGGAGGTTCACATTGTTCGAAGCGGTGTTCCCACTGTATACCAAGCTATCGTCTTAGCGGATCATCAAGCAAAGGTAAATGATCATCTTCTTGATTTTCTACCGGAGATGTCGAGGTCATGTTAGCCATGAGTTCCTTGAACACAGCTTCTATACTGGTATCGGACTTCCAGCAAACGGATTCAGAAGATGAGCTGCAAGGATCATCATCTGACTCTCCATTGGCTCCAAAACATAGCGTGAACGGTGGGGATTCATAACCTAACCCGCTATGAGTTTTGTGATAGTAATCCTCCAACTTTTCTTTTAGGACATAAGCGGATCGAATTGGTGCCGGGATCCCTTTACCGAAATTTAAACCTTCTTTATGGATGAAGTTGTATCTCATTTTCTCCATAACCTTTCGGGTTGTTGGCGTGAAATACGAGAATTACGGATCTTTCTCTTCCTTCTCGGATTCTTCCAAAATAGTTACCATAACTCTTCCCAAAAATAATATCTTTTTGGCCATTAACTGTAGCTGGCACTACAAAGACTGCTTGCGAAGAATTGATTCGTTGCCGATTTGCTAAAAAGATGATCGAATCGACATATATAATTTTGATTCAGCATATAACCGTGGTAGAGGATCTGCCAATATGTTGGCGCTTGTACTTGGCATGTCAGAATTAAATTCAACACATGATAAGTAAGCTAAATCATTATTATTATTAAAGATAACCTTGCTATCCTTGTAGACAGGGTTATTTACATACAGGTTTTTGAGATCAATTACGACGGGTGCTATGTCATTAAAAACAAGACCCTGTTTGTACTCAGACTCGGTATCGGCTTCATTACCGCTATCTGGTTCTTCAATCAGTGGTACTTCAAATGGCTCACCATCAAGGTAGTGGATAGAATCTTTAAAATAATTATCCACCCCCTTGAATGGTTGCTTTTCTGCGACCATTGTTTTGACTTCACCACTCTCATCTACATATTTCATTCATTGATGTAGAGTCGATGGAACAATCAGATTGTTATGGATCCATGGTCGATCCAATAATAAATTGTAAGACGTCTCTGCATCGATGACATAGCAGGTGACATCTGTCCTCAAGTCACCCATCTGGCATTTGAGTTTGATTTCCAAGGGGGTGAGTGTTAGAGGCATTAAAGCTATAAATGGTGGTCCCCGTCATTGATAAACGATGCAGCAGAACTCCAAGGTGGCGAATGAGCCTCAAAGGTATGATGCTTAAAGTAGAACCGGGGTTAACCTGAATTCTGTCCACCTGAATAGAACCGATATATCCTGTAAAGTACAACGGTCTATCGTGTTTCGGGTTTCTCACATGCATATCTTTGTGAGAAAAGGTGATGTACGACATTCTTCCTTGAAAGACTTGATAACACTGAGGACAAGCTTCTTCCAGCATTGCTCCGACTGAGTTTAGTGAAAAGTGTGTGAGAAAAGCCTCGTTATCCGCCAACGCTTCACGAAGAGGATAAACGCAAAAGCTCAAACAAGGTAATCCTTGTTGGAATGTTAGCTAACTGAGCCAACACATCAAACCGGAAGGGATCTTTCGAGCTCTCTGGTGAATCCTTCTTGAATGCTTTGCTGTAACGAAGTTCTTCACTTTGGGATCACTGAGAATTGCTTGTGTTTGCTCCGCCATCTCTTTCCCTATTTTGGATGGTACAACTGCTGTTTTAGGGTATTTCTTCAAATACTCATTTCCTCTACGTGTTTTTAATATCTATGCAGGTTGTGCGATGAATGCTGGCTGCTCATCTTTAAAACTGCTAAGTGACGTAGTTTCAACTCCCTCGTCTGGTATGGATGAAACAGCGTTGCAAGATCTTCGTTTGACTTTAGGCTTCTTCGAGTTCGTTGATGTCCATTGTTTGTCCACTAGTAAGTCAGGATGAACCCACATGACTTCACCTTCAGAGATAGTGTAGGGGACCATTCCCTTCTCTTTCTTCTGATGAGGGTCAAGGTTTACAACCCTCGTCTCTGCTTGGGGAATTGGTTTCACGCCATCTTAGACTTGCACCTCGGCAAAGTCTCCGAATTGTAGCGAGATCATATTTGCACCTTCTTTTACTTGGCTTGAAGGGTCATCACACCTGCATCTAACAAAGCCTGGATTTTATTCTTCAGGATGTAACAGGCCTTAGTTGGATGATGCACCATCCTGTGGTACATGCAATAGTTAGGATCATCGGTCCTTGATACTTCTTCGGTCCATTTTACCTCCTGCAATTTGATCTTCTTCATTTTGATCAACGATGTGAGGATAGAAACCACATGCTCATCTTTGAAATCATACTTTTTTTAAAAATGATTGTCGGAAGTATTCCCTTTCTGTTTTGCAGAAGATTTAGGGGATGGGGCTGTCTCAAAAGCTAGAGTATCCTTCCCTCTTGAATGCTTCTGGGAGTTATAGTTGCCTTTACCCCCTCCTTTCTTAGGTAAGGATTCCTGAGGTTCCTCGGCATTCATCCTCTTGAGCATGTTCTGTACCTGCTCTCCCTGCCAAACCAAATTTTTTCATGAACGGGCTTTAACTACGCCCATCTTGGACAAGATAATTGTAATAACTGTAAAATTTGATACTAGTTAAAATAATTTTTTGGTATTTCTAAATATTTAATAATTATTTTTAGAAGAGTATTTGTATTTTTCTCGGCCTTTTAGAATTTTCTATGATTTAAAAGTCCAAATTTTATATTTATTTAAATGATTTTAATATTTATAAATTTATTTTGTGTGGTAAAAATTTTTAGAATTAATCTATTATGTTATCGGTACTATTACGTATTATTTTAAATAATACGTTGTATTATTGTTACTATTACGTATTATTTCGTGTATTATGTTGAATTATTAATTATGTATTATTTGTGTAAATTATTGTATTACTTTAATTACTGCGTATCAGTTGTCATATTAGCACAACTGGTACGTTTTATCATATAGGTAATTGTCCCATAATTATTTGATTTTAAATATAAGTAAATATATTTTTATTATTAATTATTCTCATTTAATTGTACAATATGTGTATATTTCGACTATTTCGTATTAACTGTTGTAATAGCACAACATCTATGTTTTTATTTGTAGATAATTATACCGTAATTATTTTATTTTAATTATTTTACCCCTAACCCTAACCCTAACTTATAGTGTGTATATATATACATGAGATTAATGGGTATCCTTGTCATAGGAGGGGATTTCCTCCTTGACGCCTCTAAAATCACATGATTGAGCGACATTGTGGATGATCTGCTCCGTTGAACTTGATCTACATATTCTAACCCCAACACACCAAGTTTGGGGTGAACCCGTCGTCGTTTGACCCTTCATCCACTCGTATCAATTTTAACGGTTTTGAATGAATAGAACTTTTCACATGGCTCGATGGAGGGTAAAATGACGACGGATTGACCCTAAACTTGGTGTGTTGGGGTTTTAGAATATGTAGATCAAGTTCAATGGAGCGGATCATCCATAATGTTACTGAATCATGTGATTTTAGAGACGTCATAGGAGGAAATCCCCTCCTATGACAAGGATACCCATTAATCTCTATATACATATACCCGTAACCAAACCTCAGCCGCCTCTCTCTCTCTCTCTCTCTCCCTCTCCTCCCTTAAAGCAACCCCACGCGAGCTCCTCCTCCCTAACCCCGACGCAACCCACCGGCCCACCACCAAACTCCGCCCCCAACACCACTCGACCCCTGACCTCCCGCACGACCACTGCCCTCTCGCCGACCAACCCCTCATCTCTGACCAGCCCTTTCCGCCGACCGAGATCACCGGCGAGCCTCCCCTTCACCAGATCCAACTCACCTTCACCCTCTCTTCCGCCTAACGCCTGCAACCACCTCCCTTCGCCTCCTTTCCCACCGTCACCGCCCTTAAGCTCCAGCCAGATCTGCACCAAGGCCCCTGCTCGCTGCCCACTCCGACCATCAATTGACTAGCCGCCATTCCCACGCCGCCTCTCTCCTCGTCGCCGACGCACTCCGACAACCCATCAACTCAGCTCCTCCTCCCTCTCATCCGTCTGATGCCCTTCCCCCTGAGCCCTCCGACCTCCATCACCTGAACCGCGCCTGACGCCCTTCCCCCTAAGCCCACCGACATCCATCACCTGAGCCACGCCCGACCGAACCCCCACCCGCCAGCCGAGCTCTGCCGACCCACCTTCTGCTGCCCGACGCCGACCGAGTTCGCCACTGCCCTGTCACCGTAGTCCCTCACCAGAGATCTTCCCGATGTTGTGCCCACCATATCGGATCCGACCCGCGCTGCTGACGTCGATTTGTTCGACGCGCCGAGGCAAGATCTCGCCTCTCAAGTAGATGTTTTTACAATTATTATCGCTTAAATTTTTAGTTAGATATATTATGGTTGTTAATATGCATATTTGGCGTGGAATGATGTTATATGGTATTAGATAATTTTTAGTAATAAGTAACAAGATACTATACTGTATTTATGTCTGAAAATTTACGAGTACGAAATGATAAACGTATGTGTTGTAAATAAATTTTATGAGACATTAATATTTTTTGTATATTTATATCTAAGTATTTATGGATATGAAATGACAAGTTAGGTGTTAAAATTAGATTTTACGAACTATTATCGAAAAAGAAATAAATTAAAGGTAATTTATAAAATAGGGAAATGTTACTTTTCATGCAGAAAAGAATTAATATAAATATATTACACAAATATTTTTATTAGTTATAATGAGAAATAGTTTTAAAGAATAATTTTGGGAAAAGAATTATTATTATTATTTATGATAATATGACTGATCGTCGTAGAGCACGACATTTCATGTGCAAAACGACATTGGTTTCCAGTTTTCTTTTTTTGCATTATTATATTAGAGGATACTTAATTACGGATAGCTTGCATGAGAAGTTTGGACACCTCAGTAGTAAGATATTAATGAAGTCTATTTACGTGTGTTTTTATGCTGTGTAGACTCTGTTCATGCATACCGTATTTTATTCGCAATTATTACTCATGCCTTATGAACTTGTTTATTTATGTTCGACATGCCATGTTATTATTGCATATAATAAGTTTTATTTATTACCTCTGATAGTGATTGAGAACCTTAGTAGTTCATGACTTAGTAGCCTTGAGCGTCACGAACAGACCTAGTGACATGTATTGGTGTGTTGACTGAGTTTAGGTGGTGAACCCAAGTTTAATAGGGATTATGATTGTTGACTTAGAAAAACGAGAAGAGTTGGGATGAGAAAGTCCTTGTTCATATGGTCGGATGTGATTGTTGATGTATCTTCCAGGCTCGCGCCAGTGAATTCGTGTAGTCACTGGGGTTGGTTTGTTGGGATAAAGTGAATTCGTGTAGTCACTTTAGTCAGTGAATTTATGTAGTCACCTGAGTTCTGCTTGAGTTTGGACCAGACCGAAATCAGATTACGTGTAGTCCTCTGACCAATTCGTGTAGCAGTATTGGATGCACGTAGGGGATTTATGAACAGTCAGCTATCCGATGATATGAGCGATGACTCTATGTGAGATATGGACCAGTGAGTTTTAGGATGGCTAGTACTTTACCCAATTATTGTGTGCATATAGCTGTATGTTATCATGTTTAGTATAGGATTACATTCTGACTTAGTAGATTTCCAGTTGCATGTATCATTGTCTTTCCTATTAATATTATTACTGTCATAGCATGGGCCATACGACCATTTTATTTGTTCATGTGAGATCTTGGCGTATGCCATGCACGCTGATGTACACCTATTTTTTCTGGTGTGCGTCAGACTTAGGAGACGAACAGGTCTAGTTCGATGATGCAGCAGAGCCGGTGTATGCCCAGCCGGAGTGTTCTTCCGATGGAGTGGAAGAACAAACTGAAGCCTAGATGTGTTTTCTTTTCTGTAGTAGCTGATGAACATTAGAACTCTTTTACAGCATTTCTTTAGTTTAACGATGGATTTAGTTATTTTATCAGTATTTTCTTTTATCATAGACTATGTATTTTTATTCCTAGTTGAACCGTTTTTATAATAAGGGTATGTTTGACCCATATTTTTATGTCTGGGATAATTTATCATGGATGATATGTTTATTTCTTATTCTCGATTGTCTTTATATTCTTGCTATTATGATCGGGGACCTGTGAGTGATATTCTTGTGTTTGACGCTTAGCGTATTAGATTGAGAAGAAAAGAAAAAGAAAGAAAAAAGGTAGTGCATATTTCTTTTCAATCTAATACGTCGCGGGCTTGTTCACATTCTGATTCCCTGGTATTTTGGGAAGCGGTGCGTGACAATATCCATAGAAAGATTGTTACGGTACATCTCCACAAGTGTAGCTTCGAAAACCTGATCTCGCGAATGCAACGATAAATTTCTGAATCTCTTGACAAAGTCACTGACAGACTCTATCTTCTTTTACTTTTCGGCCAATAGTGTGGCCATAGACACCTCAGTGTCATCATCAAAGAAACGAGCTAGGAAGAGCTTTTCCAAATCCTTCCAACTTTTGATTGACCCGAGCTCAAGTCTGTGAAACCACTCAAAAGCTACCCCTTTTAAGATGTTTATGAACAGTCGAGTCATAATGGGATCATTACCCACTATATGCCCGGTCTGTGCCTAAAAATAATAGATGTGTTGGGTAGGAGAACCCTTACCATCAAATTGTACTAGATTGAGTGGTTTGAACTTCGGGGGGTACGGCACGGTGTCCCACTCAGCTGGATAAGGCCTGGCTACCCCCAGGTCCTTAAAGTTTCCTTGGAGCTTCAATGTGTCAAGTTGCTTCTGGAAATCATCCAATTTTTGATCTTGTACTTTTGTACGGGGATTGGACTCAGCTTTAGATGATTCAGAATGAACCCACACAACATTTTCTTCTTCATCGTCTTCATCATTGCCATCTTGATGTCGACGGTTGTTCTCTCCCTCGGCATGTGAAGGTCGCCTAGGTTTTGATCCCGAGGCTTAGGGATGAACCTTCTTCTTCTTCTTTTCTTTCTCCCCGAGGAGTTTTTCTACCATTGCTTCCAAACGTCTAATGGACTCCTGTTAATGACGAATGGTTGATTGTTGCTCTTCCATCTGCCTTGTCAGCTTCTCCTCACTTCCAGCCATGTGAGCACATGCTTGTTCACTTTGATCGATGTTGGAAGGCTGAGAGGTCATAATAGCTGAGTTCTCAGGCTCTTCCTCAGCTTCATCTGTGATGCCCGCTAATCGTTGGTAATCAAACAGGATTACTACACCAGTATGAGTACGAGTGTGTTGATACACCCCCTGTCCTCCAACAAGCATTTCACCTAACCCTGGAGAGTATTCAGGATTAGAAGATTCAGAAGAATCAGCCGAAGCTTTGCTCTTATCCTTGCTGACCATGTTAATCGTCACTTCAATGTGGCGATTCTTAGGTGCATGCTTCTTAGGACGAAAGTGACTTCTTCTTGATGACGAGATCGTCAATAGCTCAGTCAACTATTCGAAGATTGAAGATTTGTGTGCTGACTCCTCACATGGGCATTGGGAAAGTACTACAGAAATAAGCTTCTCATAACAGCAATGAGATTGCATATGATTTATATTGTGCTTGCGTGTGAAATAATCCCGAAGGTCACCAGCCTGACAACCTCCAGCTGACTCTGTCATCTTTGCTTTACCCGAGCGAGACCCTCTAAACGATAGAGGTTGAAGAACTTGAGTAGGTTGAGAAACTCCATTATTCATGTGATGAGGTTCGTTGATAGGACGGGCTTGTCGAGTTCGCCTTCTCGATTGGTTCTTAATTTGAGGTTCGTTTTCTTGATGAACCTCGATGTGAACATCTTGCTGTGTTTGCTGAACCTCTTTTTGCAGATGAGGTTCGTGTTCTGAGCCTACCCGGGTACGAGGATGAGGTCTGTCACTTTGACGTTCCTCAGTCACTTGACCCTCGTCAGACTTGTTGACCTTGGGCTGGTCAGCTATCAGTCGATAATGAAAACTATCTAGCGAGACTAAAACTCGAGCCCTACGGTGAGCTTGGTTTTGGTGCTGACGTTGTCGAGCACGTCCGACAGTAGACCAATAGGAACCTTTGCCTCAGCCAAAGCTGGGCGAGGTTTGTTATCAAAAGCTATAGTTTGGCTAGTGGAAGCCAAAGTTCGGCTAGGTTGCTTGGCAACCTATTTCTTAACCTGACGGCTAGTTGCTGGAGCCTCCTCTTTGAGGGGCATAGACTTTTCCTCGAGGTTAACTCGAGTTGAATCAACAGAAGCCACTTGGGCTAAAGTCTCATACGTGACTCCACAATACTTACGTGCCTTCGTGGGACTGGATGACCCAGAGGAGAGAAACTCCTCGTACTTGGCCTGGTCAAACTCAATGACCAGGGTCTCAACTTCAGTTCCCACTACAATCTTATCTGATTCCGCCACCACCATCTCGTCAAAAAGTATAGCTGCTCCCACTATGGTCGCCATCGTCTGTAGGCTCAAAAATTATAGTTTGATTGAATTTCTTGTGTTAAGAGAATTGGGTTCGATCACTTGGTATGAAACCCTTACAATCACTCTCTTTCTCTCTCGACTACAAATGAAGAGAAGAATAATTCAGCTCCTCTTTGTTTAACGTGGGCTCTTGGTAGCGAAAGGAAGCTTCCTTTGATGATTGAGTCAAGATTGCCTCCCGTTGACAATCAGAACAAGACTGTTGAAGCTTCCGACATTCCTTAGATTGCTAGAACCAAGGTTTAAATTCCAGATCTATACGCAGGAGCTCTGATCTCTGATGATTCTCGAAGTCCAACTTTCCAAAAGCCCCTTTCTCTGTAGCGACCCATGGCTATTTATAGGGTTTAAGCACATAACTGACGTGCTATGATCAAGGGTAGAGGGCGTAACTGTCTCCTCTAAATCAGCGCATGCTGTAACGTGCTCCTGAAGATTAGCCTATGTGGCTGACTAAGTTTTTGGAGCCGTTACAGCTAGATCTCATGTAGATGACGAGCCTCGTCTTTGATTAAAATGGGGTTCGTCCAATTGGACGAGCCTCGATATGCAGCGAGGCTCGTCTTACAAATCAAACTTTGCAGTAAGCGAACTTTTTCTGACAAATTTTGTCTTCACTGACTTCGTCTGACAAACTTCACCTTTACTAACGAATTTCATCTTCGATAGCTGAGTCTAACTGCGCAGTAAATCTTGTAACTTTACTTTTGTCAAACCTCGTCTTCACTGACGAGCTTGAGTCTGACGATGAGCTTTGTATCCACTGATGAGCCTCATTCTTCAGACTATGAACTGCGAACCCCGTTTTTATTGACAAGCCTTGCTTTTGTAGTTGAGCTTCGCTACTCGGCGATCCACGTTCTTGAAGTGGATTTTCACTAAATAACAAGCCTCGTCTCGGATTAAGACGAGGTTTGTTTTCCTGGCAATCCTTCTCATATTTTGAAGTATGGCATTTTTGAATGCCTACAATAAGTCTCTATCGTGTATGTCGTCTTAACTGGCAAGAAGTGCACCGACTTTGTTAATCTATCGATAATCACCCAAATCGAATCGTTCCCTTTGTTAGACCTCGGCAAGACTACAATGAAATTCATCAAGATATCTGCCCACTTACACTCAGGAACAGATAAAGCCTGTAGGGTTCCCGTGGGTCTCTGATGTTTTGCCTTCACTTACTGACAAGTAAAACATTTAGATACAAACTCTATGATATCCCTACGCATGCTGCTCCACCAAAAATATCTCTTCAGGTCCTTGTACATTTTGGTTGTGCTTGGATGCATTGTGTACCCAGTGCGATGTGCCTCATCAAATAATTCCTTCTTCAACTACGGAATATCCAGCACCACTAGTCAGTCTTTCATTCGAAGGCCCCTATCTGATCCGATGGTCCAATCCGCCTTGGGCTCTTTGAAAATTCTCCTCTTTTGGGTTTAAATCTAAGAGTCCTCCAATTGAGCACTAACCACTCTATCAGTCCAAGATGGCTGTATGACTAAAGCTTCCATAAACACACTGTTCCCACCAATCTCTAGCCTAAAGTCAAACTAGCTGAGTGTACGAAGGTCTCGATAAAATAAACACCTCAAAGCTGCAATCTTGTGACGATGCTTCCTACTCAAAGCATCAGCTACGACGTTCGCCTTCCCCAGATGATATTACAGTGCAAACTTGTAATCATTGATGAACTCAACCCATCAGCACTACCTTTGATTGAGTTCCTTCTGAGAGAAAATATACTTTAGACTCTGATGGTCTGTAAACAGTTCAAACTGAACTCCATAAAGATAATATCTCCATGTCTTCAGTGCGAAGACTACTACTGCCAACTCTAAGTCATGTGTGGGATAATTCTACTCATGAGTCCCCAACTATCATGAAATGTACACAACTACTCTTTGAGTCTATATCAAAACGCCTCCTAGTCCCGACAATGATGCATCAGTGTAGACAACAAAGGTCTTGTCACTGCTTGGAATGATAGACACTGGTGCTGTAGTCAACTTGGCCTTCAACGTATCAAAGAAATTCCGACACTCTGGTCCCCTAAAAACTATACACCCTTCTTCGTAAGGCGTGTCAGCAAGGTAGCAATCTTCAAAAAGTTATGGATGAACTTCTTGTAATAGCCGGCAAGCCCTAAGAAACTAGGAATCTCTATAACAGTCTTCGGTGGCTCCCGATTAAGAACTGCCTTAACTTTAGCTGGATCAACTATAGTGCCCTCCTTGCTAATGACGTGGCCCAAAAATCTAACATTCGAAAGCCAAAACTCTCATTTGCTAAACTTAGCATACAACTGGTGCTCCCGCAAAATCTATAATGCTAAACAAAGGTGTTATTAATGCTCAGCCTCTGACTTCGAGTAGATAAGGATGTCTTATGAAGACGATCATGAACTGGTCCAAGTATGGATAGAAAACCCGATTCATCAAGTCCATGAATACTGCGGGTTAATTGATCAGCCCAATGGCATAACAAGAAACTTAAAAGACCCATACCAATTCAGAAATGCGGTCTTAGGGATATCCATCTCCTAAACACGCAACTGGTGATAGCCAGATTGAAGATCAATCTTCGAGAAACACTACGTTCCCTACAGCTGGTCGAATAAGTTATCAACCCTCGGTAGTGGATACCTATTATGTATGGTGACCTTATTCAACTCATGATAATCTATGCACAAACGAAGATTGTCATCCACTTCTTCATGAAAAGGATTGGTGATCCCCACAAAGAATGATTCTGATGAATAAAATCCTGAGAAATGAGCTCCTCCAACTGAATCTATAGCTCCCTCATCTCAACAGGTATTATACGATAAGATGCTCGGGATATCGGTGCTGTGTCCGGCTGCAACTCAATGCAGAACTCAACCTCTCTCAGTGGAAGCAATCCAAGTATGTCCTGAAAGACATCCTGATACTCTGAGACAACTTTGTTCTTACACAAATCAGTACCCTGATCTCGTAACAACACCACCTCGATGTATGCTAGGAATGACTCCGCAAACTGGTTATCCTGTGAGGTCGCTACAACAAACTCGGTCCCATCGGACGCTCGCAAACTGACTATTTAAGCAAAATAGTAGATACTGACATGGTAGGAAGATAGCCCATCTATACCAAGAATCACATCAAACTCAGACATATGCAAAATGATCAAATCCACTATGAACTCAGACTCATCTAAGCTGACAACATATCTCCTACAGATGTTCTCTTGAAGTGACACATCACCTAGAGGGGTAGAAACTGACAATGTAATATCTAAAGGTTGTGCCACTAGCTGGAGTCTAATCGTGAAATCATAAGAGATGAACGAATCCGATGCTCCAGAATCAAAAAGAATATGGGCTGGGAAGGAGTTCACAAGGAACATACCTTCCACTATGGCCCCCCTCGCACCATGATCACACGGTACGACTGGATACACTCTGCCTAAAGCTATGGACTACTGCGCTGAAGAATCTACAGCATACAAGACTATCTGTCCCTGAGGAATCTCCTGAATATCATGGACATGTCCCTTAATCCTCAAAACTACTGGCGGTGCCTCAAGTCTCAACTGCTAGCCCTGACCTCGGCTCTATACTCGGTTCTGCTATTGACCCTGACCTTTTCCCTGTTAGGCTCCTACTGGTGCACTGTGACACTCAGCGACTCTGTGGTCGATCTTGTGACAGTTATAACATGCACCCTAAAACTTACGCTGCTAGGGTGCTCTCTGATCATGTTGTTGTCCCTTCTTCTGGGGGCACTGCTGCTGTTGTGTACCCATGCCCTGCTGCTGGGGTCCTCCGGGTCCTAAAAATGGTCTCTTATTCTTTCCCTTATCTCTGGACTACCCCGCTCTAGCATTCCCTTATTTGCCCTTCTGGAACATAGTGGTCTTTGTCTCCTATGAGATGGCGGCATCGACAACCTCCCATACTAAGTGAAATCGTATGGATATAAGATAGCGGTGCAAACTCGGACGAAGTCCCATAAAAAATATCTGAGCTTGACGCTCCTCGATCTGCCACATGCCTATAAATCAGAGTAATCCCACGAACTTGCTCTCATACTCAACTACAGACATATCTCTCTGCTCCAATCGGGCTAACTCTAATCTTTCTTGGCCTTTGCTGCTGCTGATACATATTGTTCATCAAAGAAGTAAACAAAATCCTCTCAGCTAAGTGTCATACATTGATCTGGTGTAAGCTGAAGTGTATACCAACCTCCAGCGTCACCCTTAAGGCTAAATGCGTCTAACCTATGCTTCTGGACAGTGTCGACATTAGGCATATCTAAAATATTCCCCACATCTTCCTTCCACTTATGTGCCGCAAGTGAATCCGACGTGCCGTGGAACTCTGGGGATCACATCTTATGATACCTCTCCAACAAATAGAGCCAAGCCTCCTTCTCTGCGGCTCTATCAATAGCTGGTGGTGGTATGGATTCTGGTGTTGCCTCTGCAATAGGTTCAGCTGGCGGAACCTGCTTCGTCATTTGCTCCTCAATCACTGCTAACTTGGCTGCAAGCGGTTCTATGAGATTGATCAGATACTATAGAGCCTACTACAGCTCGGGCTCTGGCTCAGCTTGCCTAGCTTCCTGGGTACAGGTTCCTATACGACTACATTCTCATCCTGACATCTATAAATTTCAGGAGAAGAGCTTATAAGACACAATAAATGAGACCTCAAACATAAATAATATAACATATAGCAATAGGAAAATTGCATGATATATCATTCACAACATACTTTATAATCAAAGTAAGATAGTTATAAAAAAAATTCGTAAGTTTCGAGGTATACGTATAATATCCTCACTCAATCTAAGAATTTCTAGCGGACTCTATACATGAATTCTAGGAAACTCTATCCTAGCTCCACGACTCGACACTGGATGATCCTAGGGATGCTAGAACTAGAGCTCTAATGCCAACTGTAACGCCCCTGGTTTCACACAATGCCGTAGTCCAAGGTGAATCTAAGGATGTCAAACTTGTTATGCAGCCACATTGTGCAAAGACATGTTTCACCATCACAGTAATCTCTCTAGTGGAATCAACAATAATCAAGTGTAGGTACAAAGCAGATAAAATAAAGATAAGAATGCAATGAACATGATAAAGGAAAGAGATATCAAAATAATAATAATCATATTCTAGCTGAAATAAATGAAGTACAACTGATGTCAGAAATATAGATAAAATATCTTAATACATAAGAGTCAACTGAAATAGTACTAAGGCACTCAGCCTTTCAAAATAAAATACAACTCTAATGTCTAAAAATAAGCCATAACTACTGTAGAGCACAAATAAATTACTAATAATAAATAATGATGAAAGCTAAGCTGAAACTCCATCAGCCTACGATTCTCTTAGTGCCTGACTCGCTGCCTGAAAAGAGGGAAAATAACGAGCGTCAAAGCACTAGCGAGAATATCTCTACTACCCCCAGAGGGAGGGGGTAGGTGTAGAAAAATACAAGTTAGTACATATAGATATATAAATCATCTATCCTAAACTAAGAGGAAATTGAGATTTAGAAATCCACAACACGAGAATTAGTACGTCGAGCGAAATAACCCAAACAATAAAACCCTCATGTATATACCATGTCTCAAATTATGAATCGCTAAATCACAACTCTAAATCCTATGAATAAAATAATAAATAAAAGAACAACACAATGCCAAATCTCATCCAAAACAAGTCACGTCAAATATCTCACACTACCCTCGGGTAGGTAGCGTAGTCACAAGAATAAATATTCGGTAAAATGAAGCTCGCATAGAATATATCATGTATGACAACCTCAGTCTTATACCCTACTCTTGGGTAAATAACATGGGAGCATGAATGCAAATCTGTATGATCCTCTAATAGAAAATAATGATGCTGAGTAAGGTGCTCACAATATCTTGTGGCATCACCTACCTTACTTAATCGCCCTGTGGAAATAGGTGTGCTAACAATGATGCACATGGAGTGAAGTCTACCGCAGTCTCATTACAGTATAACAATTAACACACTCTGAGTTTAGTCCCCCGCGGTCTCACTGCGGAGTGCCAACTAACCCACTCAAGCATCCAAACTATCATGAAATGCAATATGCGCCACTCCCTACCATGACAAATGCAAAGTATAGGGTAAGTACCTCCAAACGCTCGTGCGTGCTCAAATCCAATATGTGTACTCTCGTAAAATACGCACGTGTATTAACGTGTGACTTGAACTTCGTGTTCGCGATCAAAGCATGTGAGAAAAGCACAAATTTCACAAAAATACCCAGACCAGTTGACCGATCATGTGCCATAGGTCGACTGATGGCTTGCACAAAACGTGCACAATAGCTTTGATCAGTCGACTAGTGGTCCATGACCGGTCAACCGACCAGAGCAAACCGAAAATCCTGATTAACAATATCGGTCGACTGATCACCTATGAGCAGTCGACCGACCAGAGCAAAAATCCAATTTTTTAAGAAGAAGTTGTATGTTTTCATATATTTATCAAAAATCAAAATTTCTCAATAAAGCTCATGTATAAAACTTAAATCATAATATTTAGGGTTATTTCTACTGCATGAAAACACTAATAATCAACTTGAGGGAAAATACCAAAACCTAGCATGCTTTTATTTGTAAAATCATCAAGAAAACAACTATCTTGAACAAAACTCATGTTAAATTACGTTAAAATCTTAAACCCAAAATTGAAAATTTATTTTATATCTTTTCAAATCAAAAGATTAAATCTTTATATCATATAGTTCGAAATGAGTGATTTTTATACATAAACTAGGTTTTAAGAATCCAACAAAACCAAAATAAAACCAAAAGAAGTCAAATAAAAACGGGGATGGCATTGGAGGAGATGAAACTCACCTCAACAAGTCATGCTGAACTTCCAAACACACATGAGAACGATCCTCCTCACCAAAAGCAGCGAATCTCACCCTTCTCTTGATTTTCGCTTCTCAAAGCTCTCAAACTTCACCAAAATAAGTTCTAGGGTTTTGAGGGGAAAGGGTGGCTGATTGTTCATGTGAAAAATCCAAGAATAAGGGGAAATATCGGGTATATATACTTATGTACACAAACGGGCCGAATTGAAAAAAAACTGACCCAAAAATAGAACTCAGTTTTCATGCACCTATTGGTTGACTGATCTGGGACCATAGGTTAACTTGCCATCAGTCGACCAACCAGCACAAGGATTTCTACCGTCTGATGCATCATATATGCATGTTTACACTAGTATATTTACACTTATATGTATGTACTCGATCTCAAATCGATTTTAAACATAATCATTCACCCTAGAATTGTATCAAACATGATAAAAAATCATTTAATATTATTTTTACAATATATTCAAATTTACGGGGTTTTATAGTGAGAATAAATATTAGTTTCATATATATGAAGTTTTTGTGTTTATAATTTATTACTTAAATAAGTTGAGGGGTTGCCTCTTTTATTTTTTTTTTCTCTGTAGTGAATTCTTTTGTTGTGCATTCAATAAGAGATTCTATTATATCACATTATGTTACATTTGTGCTATCCATATTATTTTCCACAATGATCAGAAAGAACTAAATAACTGCATTTTTCATTGTCAATTTGTCTTAGATTATAATTTTAGTATTTGGATTTTGATATGTTTATTTCATGAAGAAGGGATATTTATTATGCGGGCACTATTATTAACATCTCTATTAGCCTTTTTATTGTAGTCTTTGCAAGTGTAGAATCATGGCTGAGCTCTATTATAAGTGGTAGATATCTTTGTATTATAGGTACAATAACGTGTTTGTATATTGGTAAACTATTTTTAGGTTTAATTATGTGAATTTTAGAGTGGGTCTTGTAAGATCATACCTCTTTTGAATATTACGATGATTGCATATATCACTAATTTGAATTTGTGCTTGGCAACTTATTCTGAATGAGCCCTTAATATTAGCTTTAAAATTTAATGTTTTTTGTTATTATGTTATATGAAAGTTCACTTGGTTTACATAGCATTCTTTTATTTCTTTAATAGGTTGTATTTTTAGGTTGATATATATTGTTGACGCAATTTACGTGATATGCATATCTCCCCTATAAATTTAAAATAGATATAATGTGAATTTTTTGTCTAGTGGTCTTTACTAAGAATTTTAACAATGAAATATGTTGCCTTCATGTTTAAAGATCTTGAAATCTAATAGTACTATTACATGCGTATCTTTGATCGTGTCTTCAAGAATTGATCCTAGTTATAAGAAAATTTTCAATTTAAATTTTTTACTTATGGCATTGCAAATAAGTATTATGTGTATACCTTTTGTCCATTATAGTGATTTCCCTCCTTTTATTTGGATTGTAATATCTCACAACATAGTTGATCAATGGCTTCACTTTAGTTTCTATTGCAAGATTATTTGTATGTAATTTTATGTTAAGTTTATGATTTCTTTAGTATTTGAAGAATAAAGTATGAAAATTTATAAATACTTACTAATTTTTCTTTTATCTTTCATGGAGAATGCTTCTCTAATTAGAACGAAGTTGCTCAATGTGTTCTTCAAGTGGAACTCAGTCGGTGCTTCTTTGATAAATATGCCTTTTGTAAATATTAATTTAAGTGATTCATGATAGTTTCTAAATTTTGGGTTTATTTCCTTAGCTTCTCCATCTAAAATGAAAACACCTTCATTCTTTTGAAGGATATTTCTGAACTTTCTAATAGTTTCTCCCTACATCGTTCATTATATATTTTTACACTATGAAAATAATTAACATTAAAGATCAAAATTTTTACATTATAATAAATTAATTCTAAGTTATTATATTATAGTCTTTTATTAGTTTTATATAATTTAGTCTTCTATCAATTAATATTATTAGTAAAATTATATGTAATTCCTTTAATTTACACAATAACGTTAATTTTTATTCTATTATATATTTTTAAATTTTTATTCCTTAGCTTGATGTTCTTAATCTATTGTTATTGCTATTTGTTATTAGCATCAATATGGGCTACTTTTAGATGCTAAAAAGGATAGTAAACTTCAAATTGGAAGTTAAATTTATACATCTTAATGAAAGAATAACAAATAATTTCCCTTTTCTTTGCCAAGTTAAGAAATTTTAGCCTTTTGTGATTTTAAACTTTTGAGGGTTTGTTTTGTACTTTTTAAAAATTTGATAGTTTTTTTAAAGGTTGATACTTGTAATTTCCATGTTTCGTATGTTAGTGGTAAGTTTTCAAATGTTAGGATATTCTTATAATTCTAAAATTTTAAGGATATTTTTTGTAATTATTGAAATTTTGGGTTGTTTTTTACAAACTTTAAATTTTCAATGGTATGCTGATAATTTTTAGATTTGATATGTAATTATTATAAATTTTAAATTTCAGAATTTTTTATGATTTTTAACTTTTGAGGGAGTTTTGCAATTTTTGTAGCTTTGAAGTTATTTTTTGCAAATTTTAAATTTTCAAGTAGGTGATGGTAATCCCTTAAATTCATCTATATTGTTTACAAGTTTTAAATTTTTAATAAGGGTACTTTCTTATAATTTAAAATTTTGAGATTGTTTCTACAATTTTTGAAATGTTGAGGATATTAATTTCAAATTTTAAATTCTTCAGGGGTTGTTGTTAATTTTAGATTTCATATTTGTTGTTTTATGTTTTGAAAAGTCAGGTTGTTTCATGTAATTTTAAACTTTTGAGGGAATTTTATAGAATTTTTGAAAAACGTATGATTTCTTGATCTTTATATGATATAATTTAAATTAGGATAAATTATGATTTAAATAAAATATTCAAAATAGTGAAGGATAATGTTGACCATGAAAAGTTTTTTTTTTTCTAAACTCATGCTTTTAAAGAGAGTATGATATGATATGATTAAAAAATTATCTATTCTAGCAATAACATAATTTCAAATTGAGTTGATTGTTTTATCATCCACTAACAACAATATAATTTCTAATTTCTTAGATTGAACTAGATTAATTAAAGGTTCATATGGATTCAAAACTTTTGTCTAGAATATTAAAATAAATGTCTTTAGTATACAAGGAGGTATGACATTTTTTGTAAACAAAGCTTAATTTTTAGCATAATTGTCAATGCTTGGCATCAAAATACTCAAATGAAACATATCAAAATATATAATCTAAAAAAATTCAACACACTCATCTATGTGTTTGCTTAGCTTTGCACTAAACAAAATATTTATATATTTTTATTATTGGACCATTTTATTCTTATCTATATGTTGGAGTAAGAGATTGATTTCTTTATGTAGTGCCATACAAAATATAGCAAATATAGGTAGAGATTTATATGAAGAGTATAATAACAAGACTTTATTTTTGAAACTACTCCCACAGTATTGCATTTAAAGATTTTAGATGTCCTTAATGGCTCATCAATTTTTATAGGCAATGTAAGTAGAAGCACCTCGCACTATTGTGTGTAGTAGTATAGAAGCAGTTTGACATAAGTCAAAACAGATTGGACATTAAGCACCTTATAATCTTTTGATGCAATAGTATAGGAGTAATTTTAAAAGTGTAGAATCCTTTAAAAAAAGGCAAAATTGTGCCCATGCCTCAATATTAAAAAGCCCATGTGACAAGACCCTTTATATTTTAGGCCATGTTTTTTAGCCACAAATATAAACCATATTTGTTTTTATAACGCCCATGTTTTCACACATGGTTGCAGTCCAAGGTGAACCTAGAGATGTCAAACCTGCCATGCACCCACACTATGTAACAACACGTTTTACCATCACAGTAATATCTCTTTAGTGGAATCAACAATAAGTGTAGGTACAAAACATGTAAAATAAGGGAAATAAATACATTAGACATGATGTAGAAAGAGATATCTAATAAATATAATCATGTCTCAACTGAATAAACTGTATAAAACTGAAGTCTGAAATAAATGTAAAGTATCTCAATATGAGTCAACTAAAAATAAACTAAGGTATACAGCCTTTACAAGATGAAATACAAAACTCTAAATGTCAGAAAGAAAATATCAACTATGGTGGAGTCTCATCTACTAAAAATATGTGACGACGACTATGCTGGAAGTCCATCATCCTGCAGCTCTCCGGAACTCTGAGCGGCTGCCTGAAAGGAATTGGAAAATAAAAAGAGAAACAACAAGAGTGTCAGAGTGCTACAGCAAGATCATCTCCATCCGTCCCTAGGAGAAGGGCTACTAGATGTGATGGAGGCTCTATCTATTAAGCATAGTCTACTTAGATCATTTATCCTATATCTAAATGGAATTAATATTAAAAAACCTACAACACGAGATGTAGTACGTTGAGCGAAATAATCCAAACAAGAAAACCCTCATGTATATACTATATGTATCAAATTGTAGATAACTAAATATCAATACCGAACTAAGAATAAACAATCTAAATAGAATTAATAATTAGAAACTCACAACACGAAACTGGTACGTCAAGCAAAATAATCCAAACAATGAAACCCTCATGTATATACCATATGTCTCAAATTGTGAATCGCTAATTATCAATTCCAAACTAGGAATAAAGGAAAGAGATACAAGGAAGTAAAGTCATCACAATATCGGACCAAAAATATCTTCCACTATCGTTTGGAAGATAATGTAAACAACTACATATAATCATGCGTACTTGCAAGAGTAAAGTACATAGGTCATATATAACTCAGCGATGAGTCTTGTTCATAATGGCGTCAACAAAGACTCGGGCTATCAAATAATTATCAAAATATAAATTCTTACAAAGTTTATAATTCATCACATTATCATATGGGACGGATTACCAAATCGGTATCCTAAAAGTGTACACGGTTCGTTAGTCTCATCACATCAACGTACAAGATAGACTACCAAATCAGGCATCCTAGGTATAGGCCTACAAGCCTCATCGCATCTACGTGCGGGATGGACTACTAGATCAAGCATCCAAAACCAGACTCAATGTCCTGTACTAATGGTATATCGACGCACTATCCCAAGTAGTACTGAGCGGTGCTCATCAACGATATCCATACATGTATATAACGTTTAAATAACTCATATACAAGATTAAATCTTTCATAATTACTTAACATGAATTAACTCATCATGATATAAACACTTGCATTAAACCAATTAGAGTTTAACATCCTAATTAATTAAAATTTCTCAAATAACCTAATTTATAAATATGGTTAAGTAAACATGATAAATTCTAAACATTGAATAGAGATAAATTCGTTTCAACATGCTCACATCACTTAGGTATCATTAACCTAGGGTTTAGATCTCTTTAATTAGCAAGAAAACTAAAATAATTATCGAACTAGGGTTTAAACATGATTTAAGCATGATTAACAAGTTGAAAATGAAATTAAATAGAATCCTAATGATCATGATCATCAAACTAATATAAACAATAACTAAAACTACAGATTTTCATATTGGTTTAAAGATTAACATCATAAACTAAGATTTTAAAACATCGGGTTAAGCTTAAACATGAGATTCATCAATTAAACATACTAAATCTTCAATTAACTACAGGGAGAGGTTTGGAGGAAGATGATCTTTCCTCAAACGTCGTGTTGAACTCCTGAACACGTGTGTACAAGATCCCTCTTCACCAAAGTCGCAAAATCCCACCTTCGTCTCGACAAACGCCTCAAGAACTCTCCTAAATCTCACAAATTATAATTAGGGTTTTAGAGAGAGGAAGAGGGGCTACTAGGGTTTGGAATACTGATTGAAAAGATGTGTTTTTTGTGTGTAAACATGTATATATATAATTGTAAACCTGAATCAAAACAGCCCAAACCCGAAACAGGAAACCTAGTCAGACTGGGAGAATAGTCTTCGGTATTTTAGCTGTAACATTCATTTTCAATCTTGGAATGAGGTGATTTAAGATGCGTTAGAAAGCTATTGAAGATACCTACAATATTTGTCTTTTGAGTTTTTCTAGATTTGAACTGTATTGGTGTGTAATGCATATATACTCTTAACTAGTCATTTTTCCATATTTCTTCTTTGTGCATTTTTAACCTTTGTATACTCTCATATATACTATTAATTGATCTCAAATCAATTGTTAGAATAATCGTTCATTCATAAATTATATTCATGATAATTAGAGCTTATTTATCAATATAATTCACAATATTTTCTAAAATTCACGGGGTTTTACATTCATCCCCCTAAAAAGAATTTCGTCCTGAAAATTCCGCAATAATATCTTAGAGATTAATAATATAGGAAAAGCATAATGAGGGGATAATCCAGACATGGAAACCCTCCCGTACATATCTCGTACTATTAATCCCCAGATATAAAACATAAGTGATATTTACACTTAACAATTTAGAATGCAAATACTTCCACTTAACCCCCAACTAAACGAAACTAGTACGTTGGATAAAAAATCCAAACAAGAAACCCCCCATATATATACCATGTGTTCCGAATAATTAGGAGCTAAGTATTAATACCTCTATTCTAGTATTAAATATAAATATGACTATGGAAAATAATCATAAACACAAGCAATTTATAACCAATCATTTTACCTGCTCAAGCAGGTGCAAGTAGTCACGACGTGTATCCTCTTTGCGCTCCCACTAAGCTTCCTCATCTCCTTTTTGGTTCCATTGAACTTCAACTAAAGGTATCACTTTATTTCTAAGTATTTTGTCCTCCTTGGTAAGAATGCGAACTGGGATCTCAATGGTGGTCAAATCATCATGAAGCTCAATCTCTAGTACGTCCAATACTCGTTGCTGCTCCTCTTCACGTAAATGCTTCTTGAGCATCGAAACATGAAAAACGTCGTGTATACTCAACATCGATGCTGGAAGATCTAGCCGATACAAAACGTCTCTAATATGCTCAACATTCCTAAACAGGCCAATATACCCCGGGGAAAGCTTTCCCCATCTTCCAAATCACTGAACCTCCTTCATCGGCGACACTTTCAATAAAACATAGTCCCCAACCTAGAACTCTAGCGGTCGCCTCCTCTGATCTGTGTAGCTCTTCTGCCGACTCTGTGCTGTAAGAATACGTTCCTAAATTAGTGCTATCTTCTTTGTAGTTTGTCTCACAAGCTCCGGTCCAAGCAATAAGCTATCTTCTGGTTCTGCCCAACTAATAGGTGATCTACAAGGCCTCCCATATAACACCTTATATGGTGCCATACCTATGGCCGCTTGATAACGGTTGTTATAAGCAAACTCAATCAATAGAATATGATCCTCCCAATTATCCTAGAAATCAACAATACATGCGCGTAATATATCTTCCTATACTTGGTTAACTCTTTCTGTCTACCCATCTATTTACGGGTGGAACACACTAGAATATAATAATTGGCTGCCGAACGAGTTCTGGAAGCTCCTCCAGAAATGTGAAGTAAAAACAGAGCCTCGATCTGATACAATTGTCTCTGGAACTCTATATAGTCTCATGATATCCTAGATGAATATCCTTGCATAAGTCTCCGTCGTGTTTGTCGTCTTCACTGATATAAAATGTGCTGACTTCGTCAACCGATCAACTATCACCCAAACAAAATCTTTCCTCTTCTTCGACCTTAGCAGTCCTATAATAAAATCAACGAAAATATCTGCCTATTTCCACTCCAGAATAGGTAAAGGCTGTAGGGTTCATGCGGGTCTCTGATGTTCTACCTTCACTTACTGTAGGTAAAGCACTTACCCACATATTCCATAATATCCCTACGCATGTCGCTCCACCAAAAGTGTCTCTTTAGGTCCTCGTACATTTTAGTGGTGCCTAGATATACTGTGTACCTGGTACGATGCACCTCATCAAATAAGTCTTTCTTCAACTATGGATTACTTGGCATCACTAATCGGCCCTTCATTCGAAGTCCTCCATCTGCTCCGACGGTCCAATCAATCTTTGGCTCTTTGGAAATCTCCTCCTTTCGGGTTTGAATCCAAGACTCTTCTAGCTGAGCTCTGACCACCCTATCAGTTTAAGATAGTTGCACAGATAAAGCTCCCAAAAATGCACTACTCCCGCCAATCTCTGGACTAAAATCAAACTGGCTAAGGGTGTGAAGATCTCAATACAACGAGCACCTCAAAGCTAAAAACTGATGTCGACACTTCCTGCTCAACGCGTCCGCTACGATGTTCGCCTTCCCTGGATGGTACTGAATTACAAACTCGTAATCTTTAATAAACTCGACCTATCATCGCTGTCTCTGGTTGAGTTCTTTCTGAGAAAATAAGTATTTTAGTCTCTGGTGATCCGTGAATAGCTCAAACTGCACTCCATAAATATAGTGTCTCCATGTCTTTAGTGCGAAGACTATTGCTGCTAGCTCCAAGCCATGTGTGGGATAGTTCTGCTTACGCGTCTTCAACTATCACGAAATGTAAGTCACAACTCTCTGGGTCTGCATCAAAACAGTTCCTAGGCCTGATAACGATGCATCTGTGTAGACAACAAATATCTTATCACTGCTCGGGATAATCAATACCGACGCTGTAGTCAACTTAGCCTTCAAGGTCTTAAAAGTTTCCTGGCACTCTGTACTCCAAACAAACTGTACACCCTTCTTCATAAGGGGTGTAAGTGGTATCGCAATCTTCGAGAAGTCCTAAATGAACTTCCTATAGTCGACTAAACCTAAGAAGCTACGAATCTTTGTAATGGTCTTCGACGGCTCCTAATCAAGTACTGCCTCAACTTTTACTGGATCTACTGCAATGCCCTCCTTGCTGATGACGTGGCCCAAAAATCTAACCTCAGATAGCCAAAACTCGCACTTGCTGAACTTAGCATATAATTGATGCTCCCGCAAAGTCTGCAATACTAATCGAAGATGTTGCTCGTGCTCTACCTCCGATCTCGAATAGATAAGGATGTTGTTGATGAATATGATCACGAACTAGTCCAAATATGGATGAAAAACTCGGTTCATCAAATCCATGAATATCGCGGGTGCATTGGTCAGCCCTAATGGCATGACAAGAAACTCGAAAGACCCATATCGAGTAAGAAAGGCAATTTGAGAATATCCATCTCCCGAACTCGTAACTAATGATAGCCAGAATGAAGATCAATCTTCAAGAAGTACTGCGCTCCCTGCAGCTGGTCGAATAAGTCATCAATTTTTGGTAGTGGATACCTATTCCGGATAGTGACATTATTCAACTCACGATAATCTATACATAAGCACATACTATCATCCTTCTTCTTTCTTCATGAAGAGAACCGGCGCTCCCCATAGAGAATGACTTCGGCAAATAAAACCCTAAGACAAAAGCTCATCCAGCTGAGTATGTAGCTCCCTCATCTCAGCAGGTGCCATATGATAGGGTGCTCGGGATATCGGTGTTGTACCCAGCTGTAACTCGATGCAGAACCTAACCTCTCTTATAGGAGGTAACCCAGGTATGTCCTAAAAGACATCCTGATACTCTGAGATGACTCTAGTCTCGAATAAATCAGTACTCTGATCCTACAACATCACCTCCTTAATGTACGCCAGAAATGGCTCTGTAAACTAGTTGCCCTGTGAGGTTGCTACAATCAACTCAGACCAATCGGACGCTCACAAGCTAACTGTTTTAGCAAAATGGTTGATACTGACATGGTAGGATGATAGCCAATCCATACTAAGAATAACGTTAAAATTCGGCATTCGCAAAATGATCAAATCAATGATAAACTCAGACTTATCTAGACTGATGACACATCTCCTACAGATACTCTCTAATAGGGACACCTCGTCTAATGGAGTAAAGACTGATAATGATACATCTAAGGGATGTGCTACAAGCTAAAGCCTATCCATGAAGGTATGAGAAATAAAGGAATGTGAAACTCCTGAATCGAACAAGATTCAAGTTAGGAAGGAGTTCACTAAGAAAGTACCTTCCACTATGGCTCCACTCGCACTATGGTCGCGTGGTGCGACTGCATAAACCATGCCAGTGGCTGAAGACTGTAGTGCTAAAGGCAGTGGAACATACGGGACTATCTGTCCCTAAGGAATCTCCTGGATAGCGTGTATCTGGCTTGTTGGCCCCT
>BQKN01000044.1:786189-837949 GCA_022839385.1 Asparagus kiusianus
CTATGACCGATCTTATTGTAGTTGTAACATGTACCTTGAATCCTGTGCTGATGTGGTGTTCTAGAATCATGCTGTGACCCCTTCTTAGAAGGTCCTTGCTGCTGGTGATGAAAATCCTTACCCCGCTACTGGGGTCCTCTAGGTCCTGCAAAAGGGATTTTGCCCTTGCCCTTGTCACCATGTTGTCCTGCATTAGTACTACATTCCTTGGTCTTCTGAAATATCACTCTATTTCCTATGAAATAGCAACATCAGCTACCTCTCAAACTGAGCAGAATCGTCTGGAAACAAGGTAACAGCGAAGGCTTAGACGAAGCCCCATAAGAAACATCTGAGCCTGACACCCTCTGGTCTGCATATTCCCGTGAAGCGAAGTAAACTCATAAATCTGCTCTCATAGTCAGCTATGATCATGTCTCCCTGCTCCAGTCTGGATAGCTCTAGCTCTTTCCCGGCCCTTGCCATAGAAAAATGTACTGCTCATCGAAAAAGTAAACAAAACCTTCCCAAGTGAGTACCATCTGATGTTCTAAGGTGAATTGAAGCCTATACCATCCTTCGGCATCACCCTTAAAGCTGAAAGCTGCCAATCTCTGCTGCTGCACTGAATAAACATAAGTAGATCGAGAATATTCTCCACATCTTCCTTCCACTTGTCGGCTACTGGTGAGTCTGATGATCCCTAGAATTCTGGTGCCCTCATCTTCTGGTACCGCTTAACTAGACGGAGCCAAGTCTTCTGCTCTGTGGCTCTATCGACAACTGGTGGTGGTGTAACTCCTAGTGTACCCTTTGAGGACTCCTCTGCAATAGGTATAGCTTGAGTCACTGGTGGTGACACTACAGGCGGTGGTGCTACTGGTAGGATCTGGTTTGTCACTCGCTCCTCGAGCGCTGCTAGCCTAGATGCTATAGGGGCCATAAGGTCAATCATATACTGCGGAGCCTACTACGGCTCAGGGTGGAGCCTGCTGCTGCTCGGGTGAAGCCTGCTGCTGCTCAGACTCTAGCTTATCCTGCCTAACTCTCTCTGTACAGGATCCTCTATGTCCATGTCCCTGTCTGACCATCTATACATTTTAGGAAGAGATTTTATAATACACAATAATGAGACCTCAGGCAAAAGGTATAAATATAACTCATAACAATAAGAAATACGTATCACATATCATTCACGCAAATACTTTATAATCAAAGTAAAATAGTTATCCAAAAAATTCCAAATTTTTTGAAATATATGTATATAACGTTCTCACTCATTCTAGGAATTCCTAGCGGACTCTATACATGAATCCTAAGAAACTCTATTCTAGCTCCATGACTCGACACAGGATGATCCTAATAATGTTGGAACTAGAGCTCTGATACCAACTGTGATGCCCCTATTTTCACACATGGCTGCAGTCTAAGGTAAACCCAGAGATGTCAAACCTGCCATGCACCCACTGTGAAACAACACATATCACCAACACAGTAATTTCTCTCTAGTGGAATCAACAACAAGTGTAGATCGAAAACAGGCAAAAAAAGGGAAATAAATGTATTAGACATGATGTAGAAAGAGAGATCCAATAAATATAATCATGTCTTAACTGAATAAACTGTATACAACTGAAGTCTGAATTAAATGTGAAGTATCTCAATATGAGTCAACTAAAAATAAACTAAAGCACACATCCTTTACAAGATAAAATACAAAACTCTAAATGTCCAAAGGAAAATATCAACTATAGTGGAGTCTCATCTACTAAAAACATGTGACGGTGACTATGCCGAAAGTCCATCATCCTACGGCTCTCTAGAACTCTGAGCTGCTGCCTGAAAGGAATTGAAAAATAAAAAGAGAAACAACAAGAGCGTCAGAACACTATAGCAAGATCATCTTCATCCGCCCCTAGGGGAAGGGCTACTAGATATGATGGAGGCCCTATCTATTAAGCATAGTCTACCTAGATCAATTACCCTGTATCTAAATGGAATTAATATTTAGAAACCTACAACACAAAACGTAATACGTCAAGCAAAATAATCCGAACAAGGAAACCATCATATATATACCATATGTTTCAAATGTAGATAACTAAATATCAATTCCTAACTAAGAATAAACAATCTAAATAGAATTAATAATTAGAAACTCACAACACGAAACTGATACGTCGAGCGAAATAATCCAAACAAGGAAACCATCATATATATACCATATGTCTCAAATTGTGAATCACTAATTATCAATTCTAAACTAGGAATAAAGGAAAGTAATATAAGGAAGTAAATTCATCATAATATCAGACTAAAAATATCTTCCACTATCTTTTGGAAGATAATATAAACAACTGCATATAATCCTGCGTACTTCCAAGAGTAAAGTACATCGATCATATATAACTCAGCGATGAGTCATGTCATAATAGCGTCCACCAAGACTCAGGCTATCAGATAATTATCACAGTGCAAATCCTTACAAAGTTTATAATTCATCGCATTATCATGCGGGACGAACAACCAAATCAGCATCCTGAAAGTGTATACAGCTCATT
This sequence comes from Asparagus kiusianus, assembly GCA_022839385.1. Lineage (NCBI taxonomy): Eukaryota > Viridiplantae > Streptophyta > Magnoliopsida > Asparagales > Asparagaceae > Asparagus > Asparagus kiusianus. The sequence continues at coordinate 788,730 of BQKN01000044.1, forward strand.
AGTCTCACCACATCAACGTAAGGGACGGACTACCAAATCAGGCATCTTAGGTATATGGATCACAAGCCTCATCTCATCTACATGCGGGATGGACTACTAGATCAAGTATCCTAAAACCCGACTCAATGGCTTGTACTAATGGTATATCAACGCACTATCCCAAGTAGTACAGAGCGATGCCCATCAATGATATCTATACATGTATATAATGTTTAAATAATCCATATCCCAAGTGTGGTTGAAAATAATACATGTAATAATCCTCTCCAGGATATCTGTGTGTATGCTACAACACTATTCATGTATGCTCATGATTGTATGTGTGTCATCGTGCACCTCGAACCTCGCACTCACAGTCAAATGATGCAAAAACAACCACTCAAAAATAAAGAGAATACAGGTCGGTTGACTAAAAGCAACCGTGCACACAATGTGCATGCTCAGGGCCTCACTGGCAGTCGGCTAGTCTTCGTCGGTCGACCGGCCAGAGAAGAAAACACAAGTTCAGGTTTCTGATGTTTTGTATTTTGTAACTTTATTTAAAAACTTATTTTTATCAACATGAGGTATATAACAAGATTAAATCTTTCATAATTACTTAGTAGGAATTAACTCATCATGATATAAACACTTGCATTAAACTAATTAGAGTTTAACATCATAATTAATCAAAATTTCTAAAATAACCTAATTTATAAATATGGTTAAGTAAACATGATAAATTCTAAACATTGAATAGAGATAAATTCGTTTAAACATGCTCATGTCACTTAGGAATCATCAACCTAGGGTTTAGACCTCTTTAATTAGCAAGAAAACTGAAATAATTATTAAACTAGGGTTTAAACATGATTTAAGCATGATTAACAAGTTGAAAAATGAAATTAAATAGAATCCTAATGATCATGATCATCAAACTAATATAAACAGCAACTAAAACTATAGATTTTCACATTGGTTTAAAGATTAATATCATAAACTAAGATTTTAAAACATCGGGTTAAGCTTAAATATGAGATTCATCAATTAAACATATTAAATCTTGAATTAACTATAATGAGAGGTTTGGAGGAAGATGATCTTGCCCCAAATGTCGTGTTGAACTTCTGAACACGTGCGTGCAAGATCCCTCTTCACCAAAGTCGTAAAATCCCACATTCCTCTCGACAAATGCCTCAAGAACTCTCCCAAATCTCTCAAATTATGATTAGGGTTGTAGGGTTTGGAATACTGATGAAAGGATATATTTTTCATATGTAAACATGTATATATATAACTGCAAACCCGAATCAAAATAGCTCAAACCCGAAAAAGAAAACCTAGTCAGACTGAGAAAGTAGTCTTCGGTATTTTGGTTATAACTTTCACGTACAACCTTGGAATAAGGTGATTTAAGATGCGTTGGAAATCTATTGAAGATAACTACAACTTTTATCTTTTGAGTTTTTCCATATACGAACTGTATTGGTGTATAATGCATATATACTCTTAACTGGTTATTTTTCCATATTTCTTCTTTGTGCATGTATAACCTTTGTATACTCTCATATATACTCTTAATTGATCCCAAATCAATTGTTACCATAATCATTCATCCATAAATTATATTCATCATAATTAGAGCTCATTTATTAATTTAATTCATCCTATTTTTCAAAATTCACAGGGTTTTACAGTTTTTAGGCTTAATCACACTGCCAAGTAAGCAGTGAGAGAGAAAACATCCCCTAATTCCCAAACTATCCCTGATGATAGGTTTCTACACCCCTTAATAATCGGTAACTGTGCCCACTCCCCAATAACCCAAATTGAATTACCCCCACCCCTCTCTTCTATTATTAACAAGAACCCAGCAAAACTAGAAACCCTTTTTCTTTCTCCCTCTTGAAATTCCACTTAGGGTTAGGGCTTTCGTTGGTGAAAATGGCCAAAAATCCAATGTCAGATAGGGAATCATCAGATTTGGCCATGAAGGATGAAGTTGCCGATGATTTTGAAGTGGTTCATCATAGTAGAGGGCTAGAGTAGGATCACAGACCCTTGTTGGCTTCAAACATTGGGCATGAACGACAATCAAAGTACAGAAATGAAGTTAATTCCTCGTTAGCAAATGTCATTCATTAGCTCTGTGCTACTACCGTTGATGGTGAATCTAAAAGTGATGTCCCCCGACTTCCTTGAGTGATGGCCTTACTATCTCTTCGAGTGATGATGAATCACATCATTCCTTTGGGAATGTAGCATGGATGGAGCGATGAAGAATCTTTTGGACATGCAAAAGGGTGAACAACATGGCAAAGGCAAGAAACGAAGTTCAAAAGGGGATGACCCTTATACTAGAAAGAAGTAAGTTTAGCCTACTGAGACTTAATCATTTAGTTTATGTTTGTAGATTGTGTGCAATTTATGTGGAAAATTTTAGAAATCAATTTTCATAGTTATGTTTGTTGATTTGTAACTATTTGGAAAGTCAAGGATCTTGTTGTATTAGTTTATTGCAAATTGATTTTACATGTCCCAAAAAAAGTTATTTTTTAAAAGAGTGAAAGATATGTAAAATGCTTGTTAATGCTACATATTGGTTGTTAAATATGGGTTGTAGAAGTTAAAGTTTAAATAATTAGTGTCAAGTACAATAAATGCTTGTTTAATTTACAATATTACTTGTTAATTATTTTAGTATAAGTGTTTAGTTTATTGTATTGAAGTACATGTTAAGTTTCTAGCAGTACATGTTAACCTTGTACGTGGTTGTCAAGTCAAAGACTTTTATTGCAGATTAAGTATTTTTTTTTATTGTGCAATATTGCCATTGGATTTTACATGTTACAGAAAAAAGTGTTTTTTAGAAGAATGAAAGATAAACAATGATTGTGAACCTAAATCGGTACATGTTAACTTGGTAATTGTTTAGAAAGTCAAAGATATTGTTGTATTAAGTATAGTACTATCTGGAGTTTGAATTGTTAGTGTTATGTATAATAAAGTATATGTTAAATTTATATCAATATATGTTAAGCAAAAACAGTACATGTTGACTTTATACAATATATGTTAACTTTATACCAGTATATGTTAACCTAAATCGGTATATGTTAACCTTATACCAATACATGTTAATTTTATCATAGTACACATTAATTTTAATGGCAGTACACGTTAGTTTTATCACAGTAATGTTAACCTTAATTAGTACATATTAAGTATAATAAAGATAATTGTTAAGTTTATTAAATAGATGTTAATTCTTAGCATAGGTTTAAAGATTGCTAAGTGTACAATTGTCCTTTTTTGGAAAAAAAAGATTAGTGATCCTGCTAAAACTAGGCCAACTGTTTGCTTCAGTGCATATTATGATTTCGTGAAGCATTCTTCGAAGGTGCGATAGTGGTATAGGAATGCTTATGTGGGTCCACATTTGAGCATTATATTCTTTTTGGCGTCTTGCACTTGATCATCCAACATTTTGAGTTAGTATTGAGTTATTATGAAGTAGGTAATGAAATATTTTCTATCTATGATGTAAAAAGTTCAAAAAATGAATCATCAATTTCACTTGGATTAGGTTCATGATCATACTGATTTTCCATTTGATGGGAAAATTACCCTAGTAGCCAAATATGGGTGGAATATTTTGCCAAACCAAATGAATGTGAAAAAGGAGACAAGGGTCAAAAAATAGAGCACCAATGAACATATAAAGATATGTTGAAGAACTACTGGAAAGTCTTGTGGAAACAAAGAAGAAGAAGGATATTCAGGACTTTGTTTTGCTACAAATTCTTTATCAATGCTCGATGATGTGGTGCCAGTAGTGTGCAAGGTATTTCCTAGGCTATTGTTTAAGTATGTGGATAGCATTGAAAGGATGAACATAGTTGCATAGTGGAAATTTATATATACAGAAACTATGAGAGATATTAAAACTGTTTTGGAGGGATTGAAGAAGCCAAGAGCTGCAAATATCTCTAGAAGCATGCCACTAGTTCTGGTAAGTTTTAAATTTAAATTGTTTTCTATTATGGGTAGTAAGTGCATGTGCATGATTTTCATTTAATGTTAAGAATAAGATATATATGTTATTTTTACAGCTTTGATATTGTGAGATGATAGACATAAAGAAATATGTTCTTAGCAATAGATTCAAGCCTCATTTGATGAATTGGTATTAGAGGGCAAGAAAATTAAATCTCTAAGGAAATTAAATCTCTAAGGAAAGGTACAATAGCTACAAAGGTAGGGAAAGCTTCCATAACATTAGTTGAGAAACATACTGTTGAAATTGGTCCATAGTGTGCAAAATACCCATTTAGGAAAACCTAATATGAGGAATGCTTATACTTCAAAGAACAAAAGAAAAAGAATCTCATCACCAACATTGAGGAAATACAAACTACGTTGTTCTCTAAAAAAATATTAATATAAAGAGTTTAGATAGGAAGGAGATGTCTAACAAAGTGAAGATGAAAGCCTCAATATTATATGCTTTGTAATTTATCAATTTTCTATCATCCTTATTATCATTCTGTTCTGCTTTAATATACTTGTAACAAGCTGATTATAATAAATTCTCCGAAACTTGTGTGTCTTTTGACATCAGTCCTAATTTCTTGAACATTAATCTGAAATTCTCGACAAGATGTAGAACACTTTTGGAGTGGAAAGAATATGGTAAAAAAAATTCTCTAATGGCTTCTCTAACTCCCTTGTTTGCATTGAAAATTATAACTAACCGATGTGGAGGATTGTATGGCTCCTATTGGCCTTCTTGTTTTGATGATGATTTAACAAACAATTTATGACTAATATTGGTTTTAGTCTTTTGTTTTGTGTTGTTTAGTATACACAGGAAAATGAGCTACATTAATATTAAAGCCTATGCAAATCAAGTCAAGCAATCAAGTTCAAGCTTCAGAAGATTCTATCTTAGTATACTTAGTATAGGTTTATATATATTGTATACAATTCTTTAAGCTTAATACACACACACACACACGTATATATTTGTGATTTTCTCAAAACATAGGTCCTTTTATGCAAATTCTATGTTAATTCGCTTTGGACTATATATACATCATAAACATCTTTTATTATGTCCATATAAATATTCCATAAGTTTTTAAAACTTGTTTTGAGTCAAAAATCAAAAATCACATGTTTTCTTAAACATGTATTTTAGTGCTTTTGAACATTTCTAAGATTTTACAAATGGTAAGTGCAATTTCAAAATTTCTTTTTGTAACATATTCATATTTATGTTTATAAACTTCTCCCAAAATTTTATAATTTTTGAAATGTACTATTTTTAAAAGAGGTTTGAAAATCAGATTTACTGTTTATTTCTGGCTGATAACATGTTATTAGTCGACTGATGGATTTTATCAGTCGACTGATAAACTCGTCTGGAAAGTGCTAAATATTTTTGTTTTTGTGACTGATGAACTATTAGTCGACGGATGAGTTTATCAGTTGACCGATAAGGTCTTCAGTCGACCGATGAGCCGGAAAATGTTTATAACGGTCAGCTCATCAGTCGATTGATGAAACCCGTCTGTCGACTGATGGCCTGTAATGGCTATTTTTTTAGTTTCTTTTTTTTGTCTTTTTGCTGGGTTTCTTCTTGGTTTTGGGGTTTGCTTCTTCATCCTATATATACCCCATACTATTTCACTTCTGAAAACAATCAAGAATATTTTTAAAAGGGTTTAAAGAGTTTTAAAGTTTGTCTAAGTTTCTTGAGTTTGTGTTTACAAAGAGGGAGCTTATAATTTCAATTGAGGAATTCATCCTCAATCTTCTTCACCTCTATTGTATTTATAGAGAAGTTTTTCTAACTCTTTTCTCTAGCAATTTATTACTTACTTTCATATTCTTATTATTGTTAGTTTGCTAATTGAGTTAGATTTTATTTAAACTCATTTTATCACACACATCCCTATTGAGCTTTTAGTATTTCATACACTATATTATGAGTTGTGGTGAGTGATATTGTGAGAGTGAGCTTCATTATGTTCTTATCCATTATTAGAGAACAATTTATTGTATTTGAGCCTTATTGTGAATGTATCACTTTGTAATACACATTTACACCAAGATGAGTGTGTGGTGAGGACGTAGTCGATACCAAGAGGAGTGGCGTCGGTAGTAAAGCCTAGGGAGAGGTAGTAAAGATGAGCACTTGAGGGAGGCGATACGTGAGGACCAACACTTGAGGTTATAGTTTGTGTATGAACATTGTGAATGACTTGTAGAGTTTTTGGTGATCTAAAAAACCGAGTGTGTAGAGATGTTCCGGCTTCCAAACTGGGTGTGTCGTGATAGTGGATTTCTCCCCGGGCGTGGGGAGCGGAGACGTAGGATGAAAGGTCCAAACTCCATGATTATATCGTGTGTTTGCATTGTTTATTTGCGCACTATCACTCTTATTGTTTCTTGTTCATTTTGCCCTTTGCATATATATCCTTGCCATAATTCATTGAATATCAATTTTGTTAGGATATATTTGTTAATAACTTTTAATCTGTATTAATATCTACTAAGATTAGCAATAATCCAATTCACCCCCCTAGGATGCTAACAATTGGTATCAGAGTTTGGGGCTCTTGATTAGAGGCTGTGACGCCTCTAGGTTCACACAAGGCTGCAGTCTAAGATGAAACCAAGAATATCAAACCTACTATGCACCACATCGTGCAATAACATGTTTTTCTATCATAATTACTATCTCTCTAGTAGAATCAATAAAAGGTGTAGGTACAAAAGCAAGTAGAAGATAATATAGAAATCAACAAATGAAATATTAGAGATCAGATTAATATTCCATCATCTAGCAAATGTCTAAAATAAATAAACTGAAGTACTCAACAAGTCTTAAATACAAAAAAAATCTGACAAGAGGAAATAAGGCACACAGTATTTACAACTTCTAGAATAAAACTCTCAAATGTCTAAACAAAAGTCTATAATGGAGCTCAAAAGAAAAATATAACTAAATAGACAGCTGAAGCTAAAATGCATCGCCATCAACCTGCGACTCTCTGGGCTCCTGGCTCGTTACCTGAAAGGAGGAGGGACAATGAGCGTCAAAGCGCAAGCGAGCAACATCACAACCAACCCCAAGGGAAAAGGGCTCGTTGTATACAAAAAATATAGTTAACACATAATAATATAAAATCATTTATCCTAACAATAATGGGTTTTAGTACTTAGGAAATTACAACACGAACATAGGTACGTCGAGCAAAATAATCCAAACAAGGAAACCCTCATGTATATACCTTGTATCTCAAATTGTAAGTCCCTAAGTACCAAACCCGGGGTCTAATACATGAACAAAAAAAAAGAAAACGAACCCATCTCCACTGATAAACATAGTCATGTCAAAGCCACAATAAGTGTCACGTCCAGCCTAGGTAGCTATCATGTCCCAACTTCATAAATATGTCGTGCTCTAAACTCGGTTATGTATCATGCTCAAGGTTTAGCAAATGTCCAACACATGGACTAAATGATATGCATGTCTAATACATGGACTGAAATCATAAGTGTCCAACACATGGACTAAAAGTAATGTATGTGCAACACATGGACTATAAGTAAAGAGGTGCAACTATCAAAGGTATATGAGGAAAAATATACATATCCTAAACTTGCACGCGTCTCAATGTACAGGTCTAAACTTGTGTCAAAAGTCAACTCACATGTACAAATAAATCACTTACATTGTAAACTAGTGTCAAATAACCGAGGCGACCCCGAAAAGAAACTCAAACAGATCAAGAATATGTAAAATACCTCATCAGTCGACTTATGTGTCGACTGATACAATCAGTCGACTCATTGGTCGACTGATAAGATCAGACAGAACAGCTTCAGCTCACCAGTCGACTGATCGGTCGACTGAGGAACTGAGAAAACAAAATCAGCCCGTCGGTCGACAAATCAGTCGACTGAAAGCTGGAAAATTTCAGCCCGTCGGTCGACTGATCAGTCGACCGAATGGCTACGGAAAACCTGTTTGCAGTTGATTATTTACAATACTATTTATCTAAAATCATCATCATAAATCCCAAGCATAATGATACTGATTTTAACATATATGTACTAAATTGAAGCGAAATTTCACATGTAAATACATAAACAAAACTCTAAACATATGCATTCATGCTTTAAAAACGTTTTGAAAACAAAACTCGTGTTTAATCTCTCATTAAAACATTATAAATCTAGATCTTTGATTCACGAAACGTTAGTGAGTTTTTTAACATTCTGAAATAGCATATCTTCACATTGTATGCTATAAAAATCAAACCTTTGTACACAAAAATACGTTTTTGGCTCATCAAAACTCATAAAAAATCATTTGAAAATGTTTAGAAATATGGGACAAGGTTGGGTGTAAAACCCCGAAAAATTCTGTAGTATATATGTATATATATGTATGAATTATTAATTGTAGATAATTCCCTTGTGATGAATAACTATATAATCATAAGATATATATATTTATCAGTGTTTGGGAACCCAGCAGGTGTTTTCAAGTGAGAGAAATTGAGTGAGTTGGCGATCAGTAGGTAAAATGCCATCAGCAGGCATTTTTGTGCTGATCGGTCGACCGACGCGGTCGCCCGGCGCGGTCGACCGATCAGTGATCAGAGAGTTTATACAGGTTTTGGTTTCGGGTTTTAGTTGCTGGGCTTTTGGGTTTCGGGTCGGGTTGGGGAGTTGGTATTTATACCAACTCAACCCAAGAGAGCTCTCACCACCTCAGACGTAAACCCTAGCCCCCTTTTCTCTCTTCTTTCTCAAAAACCCTAATTTGGACCTGGTGATTTTGGGGAAATCTTGAGGAGCTGCTTTGGGGGTTTGCAGATCAGGTAGAAGGAGATCCTCAGCGGGAGTCTTAGCAGCAACCAAGGCGAGTAATTTCTCGCCCAACCCCCACCCCTTTTAGTTTAAATGAGTTTTTGTTGGATTTTATTGAGCCAAATTCATATTTTTGAATAATTAACAGATTGTTATGGCATGGGATATGGATTTGGGTTTCCTATCTGTTTTAAAAACTCACCAATGATTTTGATAACGGATCTAGATCTGAAATATCTAAGGAAAGAGTAAAAACCCCTTTTTATTTATGGTTAACTGTGATTCGATTGTATTTATACATTTTTGGGATATTGGTGGAAGAGTATTAAGGATTTTATTCATGTTATCACTGATCCATAATGTTATTTAAAAATTTACAAGTTTTTGTTCTAGGTTTAGCAGCTGACAAAAAACCCAGGATTTGGGTTCTGTCGCTCGGCGGTCGACCGACGTGGCCGACCGCTGAGCTCGAGTCAGGGCTCCGGTCGACCGCGACTTTGTTTCGGTCGACCGCGTCATCTTTCCGGTCGATCGCGACACCAATTCGGTCGACTGTGACAAATTTCGGTCGACCGAAATGTCTGGTGGGCGACCGCCAAATTTTGTATCAGAGTTCGGTCGACCGGATCGGTCGACCGCCGACCCCTCTGCTGCAGATTCCCAGTTTTGGTGTATTTGAGTATTTTTACTCCTATTCGGGGGTTTGTTTGGATTATCTGACCTGGTTATTAGTCCCACCATGTGGCCATGCATGATAGATGACCTGAGGGTATAAATTTGGGGCATATACACTGATTTGGTTATGAAACTGATAAGTAGATTTTACTACATGCATTGTAGCGATCTTATACAAATTCTACAGTCCTCGTGTTGGACTATAATCCATAAGAAGTCCTCGTGTTGGACTATAATCCCTCGCAGTCCTCGTGTTGGACAAATTGACACTTATTCCATGAGTTTGGAAAAACTACGATAGTTAGTTCTTGTATCGGACATGGTTCTTAACCCTGCTTGTGATTATTGTACCACATTTCACAACATACTGATTATGTAGATTTGGTATGACACTTATGAAGGTTTGACACAATATTCATGTAATAAATATTGTGATATTCACGTTGACTATGTTACAGCACTGTAATTATGCTCTGGCGTTTGTTGAGTTCCTTTTATCATTGTTATTGTACTAGAACCTTGGGTTCGGTATTTAGGAGTTTATAATTTGAGATGTAAGGTATATACATGAGGGTTTCCTTGTTTGGATTATTTCGCTCGACGTACCTATTCTCGTGTTGTAAATTCTTAAATACTAAAACCCTTATTTCGTAAGATCAATGAGTTTAGATCTATTTATATATATTATCTGTATTTTCATAACAACGAGCCCTTTTCCCTTGGGGTTGGTTGTGATGTTACTCGCTAGCGCTTTGACGCTCGTTGTCCCTCCCCCTTTCAGGTCACGAGCCAGGAGCACGGAGTGTTGCAGGTTGATAGCGGATCACTTTAGTGTTCAGCTTTACATTTTAGCTATGTATTATGTATCTTGGGCTCCACTGTAGTGGATTATTAGACATTTGAGGACTATTTCATAAAAGTTGTAAAGGCTGTGTGCCTTATTTCCTTTTCGTCAGATATTTGTATTTGAGACTTGTTTAGTACCCCAGTTTATTTATTCTGACATTGTTTATGTATTCCCATTTGCTGGATGGTGAGATATCTATTTGATCATTTAGATTTCATCAGTTATTCGAGTATTATCTTTTACCTGCTTTTGTACCTACACCTGTTATTGATTCTACTAGATAGATGTTAATTGTGATGGTGAAACATGTTATTGCACGGTGTGGTGCATGGCAGGTTTGACATTCTTGGTTTCACCTTGGACTGCAGCCTTGTGTGAACCCAGGGGCGTCACAGTTGGTATCAGAGCTCTAGTTCCAGTATCCTTAGGATCATCCTGTGTCGAGTCGTGGAGCTAGGATAGAGTTTCTTAGGATTCATGTATAGAGTCCGAAAGGATTTCCTGGTATGAGTGAGGACGACATATGCGTATATCTCAAAAATTTGAGAATGTTTTTTTTATGACAACTATTTTATATAGATTCAAAGTATTTGTGTGAATACTATATGTTGTGAAAATTTCAATTTGATACGCTATTTATAAAGGCCTATTTGACTCATGGAATTTTTTATTCTTCTTACCATCAGGAGAGAGATGGCAGGACGAGGTAGGCCCCGTACCAGGAGAGCTAGCCAGGCGGAGTCACGGCAGACTCCACCTGAGCAGCAGTCAGCTCAGCCCGAGCAGGAGCAGGCACCACCAGAGCCGCAGCAGGCTCCTCAGTATCTGGTGGACCTCATGGCCCCTCTTATTGCTCGGATGACAGCTATCGAGGAGATGGTGACGACTCATATAGCACCACCGACACCGCCACCACCACCACCAGTAGCTCAGCAGCAGGGAATACCGGCCGTTCCTGTTAGAGAGAGACCCCCAGAGGCCACACCTGCAGCTATTCCTTTAGCGGTTCCAGACAGAGCCACAGAGAAGGAGACTTGGCTCCGTATGGTAGAGAGATACCAGAAGATGAGGGCACCGGAGTTCCAAGGGTCACCAGACCCTCTTGCAGCCCATAAGTGGAAGGAGGATGTGAGCAACATTCTCGACATACTCGGTGTAGACTCAGTCCAGAAGCAGAGATTGGCATCTTACAGCCTGAAGGGAGATGCCGGGAGATGGTATCGACTCCAGTTTACTCCAGATCAGAGGATGACCCTCACATGGGAGGACTTTATCTACTTCTTCGATGGCCAGTATATTTCTTCCGCAGCACGGACTGGGAAGGAGCTCGAGTTGTCCCGATTGACTCAGGGGGACATGTCAGTGGCTGATTTTGAGAGCCGGTTCATGGAGCTATTGCACTTCACGGGCATGTGGCAGACGGGAGAGCGTCAAGCCCAGATGTTCTTTGCCGGGCTTCGCCCAAATCTCTGACGATACCTCGTGTCGAGGAGATTTTATTCAGTCAGGGAGGTGGCTGAGGCTGCCACTTCTCAGGAGATTGAGACTTCTATGTTTCAGAAGGACAAGGAGGGGAAGGCTAAGACAGGACAGAGCAGTGATAAGGGCAAGAACAAGAGAGGTTTTTCTGGACATCAGCAGCAGCATCAGGGCCCTTATAAAAGGGGACCCCAGCAGGATCAGAGAGCGCATCAGCAGCGCAAGTTCCAGGGGTCTTGTTTTAACTGTCACAAGGTCGGGCACAAGGCATCGGAGTGCCGTAGCGCACCAGCAGGAGCCCAGCAGGGCAAGGGTCCGAACCAGCAGCAGCAGCAGCGCCAGCAGGGCAGAGGTCAGAGCCAGCAGAACAGGCTCGATGCACCGCCAGCAGCTCAGAGGACTGAGGGACAGATTCGGGCAGTTCATGATGTTTCTCAGGGACAGATTATCCCCTATTCTCTAGCACCATCAGCAGAGCAGTCTTTAGCCACGGGCAGGGTATATGCGGTGGTTCCTCGTGATCATGGAGCTAGCGGAGCTGTTGTGGAGGGTACATTCTTTGTGAACTCTCTTCCCGCCCGTATTCTTTTCGATTCGGGAGCTTCGCATTCATTCATCTCGCATGCATTTATGACTAGACTCTAGCTCGTAGCTCAGCCCCTAGACACCACTCTATCTGTTTCCACCCCTTTAGGAGAGGTATCGCTTCTGGAGAGCGTTTGTAGGAGGTGTACCGTCAGTCTAGACGAGTCGAAGTTTGTAGTGGATTTGATAGTGTTGCATATGTCCGAGTTCGATGTTATCCTTGGTATGGATTGGTTGTCTTCCTACCATATTAGTATTGACTGTTTTGCGAAGACAGTCAAGTTGCGGGCATCCGATGGGTCCGAGATGATTGTAGCCACCTCTCAGGGCAACCGATTTGCGGAGTCATTTCTGGCATACATCGAGGAGGTGATGCGACGGGATGAGGGTGCTGAGTTATTGGAGACTAGAGTTGTCTCAGAGTATCAGGATGTCTTTCAGGACATACCTGGGTTACCTCCTGTGAGAGAGGTTGAGTTCTGTATCGAGTTGCAGCCAGGCACAGCCCCGATATCCCGCGCACCCTATCGTATGGCACCAGCTAAGATGAGAGAGCTGCAGACCCAGTTGGACGAGTTGCTAGCTCAGGGTTTTATTCATCGGAGTCATTCTCCGTGGGGCGCGTCGGTCCTCTTCGTGAAGAAGAAGGACGGCAGCATGAGATTATGCATAGATTATAGAGAGTTGAACAAGGTCACGATCCGGAATAGGTACCCACTACCTAGGATTGATGACTTATTTGACCAGCTGTAGGGAGCACAGTATTTCTCAAAGATTGATCTTCGTTCTGGCTATCATCAGTTGCGGGTTCGGGAGATGGATATTCCCAAGACCGCTTTTCTTACTCGATATGGATCCTTCGAGTTCTTGGTCATGCCATTTGGGTTGACCAATGCTCCTGCGGTATTCATGGATTTGATGAACCGGGTTTTCCGTCCCTTCTTAGATCAGTTTGTGATCGTCTTCATCGACAATATCCTCATTTACTCGAGATCGGAGGCAGATCATGAGGAGCACCTACGGATAGCGTTGAGGACTCTTCAGGAGCATCAGTTGTATGCTAAGTTCAGCAAGTGCGATTTTTGGCTTTCAGAAGTCAGATTTCTTGGGCATGTTATCAGTAGAGAGGGCATAGCAGTGGACCCAGCTAAGGTCACGACAGTTCTTGATTGGGAGCCACCGAAGACGGTGTCAGAGATTCGCAGCTTTTTGGGCTTAGCTGGATATTATAGGAAGTTCATTCAGGACTTCTCGAAGATTTCGACGCCGATTACACACCTTACAAAGAAGGGTGTACAGTTTATATGGAGTAGGGAGTGCCAGAAGGCCTTTGATATTTTGAAGGCTAAGTTGACTACAGCGCCGGTTCTGACTATTCCGAGCAGCGACAGGACATTCGTGGTGTATACGGATGCATCATTGGCGGGCTTAGGAGGCGTATTGATGCAGACTCAGAGGGTAGTAGCTTATATCTCATGGCAGTTGAGGGTACATGAGCAGAACTACCCCACTCATGACTTGGAGTTAGCAGCAGTGGTGTTTGCATTGAAGTCATGGAGGCACTACTTGTATGGATTGCAGTTTGAGCTATTCACAGACCATCAGAGTCTGAAGTACCTCTTTTCTCAGAAGGAACTCAATCAGAGGTAGAGAAGATGGATTGAGTTTATCAAGGACTACGAGTTCGCGATTCAGTATCACCCAGGGAAAGCGAACGTCGTAGCAGATGCTTTGAGTAGGAAGCGCCGACATCGGGTTGCGGCTTTGAGGTGTTCATTGCACAGAGATCTTATCACTCTTAGCCAGTTTGACTTTAGACCCGAGATTAGAGGGACCAGCGCATTCTTAGGGGCTATGTCAGTGCAGCCATCTTGGAGTGGCAGGGTTGTCAGAGCACAGTTGGAGGACTCTTGGATTCAAACCCGTAAGGGGGAGATTTCCAAAGAGCCTAAGACTGATTGGACCATTAGAGAGGATGGAGGTCTACGGATGAAGAGTAGATTGGTTATGCCAGCTAGTACAGAGCTGAAGAGGGAGTTGTTTGATGAGGCGCACCGTACTCGGTACACAGTACATCCAGGGACTACCAAGATGTACAAGGACCTGAAGAGGCGATTCTGGTGGAGTGGTATGCGGAGAGAGATTGCAGATTATGTAGTTAGATGTTTTACCTGTCAGCAGGTGAAGGCAGAGCACCAGAGACCAGCAGGGACCCTTCAGCCTTTGCCTATTCCGGAGTGGAAGTGGGCAGATATTTCCATGGATTTTATTATGGGATTGCCGAAGTCGAAGAAGGGGAATGATTCAGTTTGGGTGATAGTGGACCGGTTGACGAAATCAGCCCATTTCATCCCAGTGAGGACCACTTATACAGCTGAGACTTATGCGAGGATCTTCATTCGGGAGATAGTTCGACTTCACGGAGTACCGGACACGATTGTATCGGATCGAGGATCGGTGTTCACTTCCCATTTTTGGAGGAGTTTCCAGGACTCATTCGGCAGCACACTATCTTATAGCAGTGTATTCCACCCCCAGATGGATGGCCAGACGGAGAGGGTGAATCAGGTGTTGGAGGACATGTTGCGGGCATGTGTCATTGACTTCCAAGGCAGTTGGGAGGATCATATTCCACTGGTAGAGTTCGCTTATAACAATAGTTATCAAGCGACGATCGGTATGGCCCCGTATGAAGCATTGTACGGGAGACCTTGTAGATCATCGATATGTTGGGCCGAGCCGGAGGACAGCTTGATGCTTGGGCCAGAGTTAGTGAGGCAGACTACTGAGAAGATAGCCTTGATCAGAGAGCGGATCTTAGCCGCTTAGAGCCGGCAGAAGAGCTATGCAGATAAGAGACGAAGACTACTAGAGTTTCAGATTGGAGATTTGGTTATGCTTAAGGTGTCGCCTATGAAAGGCGTGCAGCGATTCGGGAGGCGAGGGAAGCTTGCACCGAGATATATTGGACCTTTCCAGATTCTAGAGCGCATTGGAGCCATATCTTACAGACTAGATCTCCCCGCATCTATGTCTAGTATTCACAACGTGTTCCATATTTCTATGCTCAAGAAGCACTTGCGTGATGAGGAGCAGCAGCGAGTATTGGATGCACCGGAGATTGAGCTTCAGGATGATTTGACTACTATTGAGATTCCGGTTCGCATTCTTGCCAGAGAGGATAAGAGGCTTAGGAACAAGGTAATTCCCTTGGTAAAAGTTCAGTGGAACTGAGGAGGCATCGAGGAGATTTCTTGGGAGCGCGAGGAGGACATGCGTCGTGATTACCCACACTTGGTTGAGGAGGTAAATAAATTCTTGTTTTGATTTCATGACTTTGGTTATGTGCATAACTTTGGTTATGTTTACACTTAACACTATAATGAGAGTACTTTCGTTTAATTTTTAATCTTTTTGGAACACATGGTATATGTATGGGGGGTTCCTTGTTTGGATTTTTCACCCGATGTACTAGTTCCACCAGATTAGGATTTGAGCGAGAATATTATCATTTTAGATCGTTAAGTGTAAATATCTCTATAAGGTTATATAAGAGTTCATATTGCAAGTTCGTATGATTTCCGAATTTCGAGGACGAAATTCTTTTAAGGGGGGGAAGAATGTAAAACCCCGAAAAATTCTGTAGTATATATGTATATATATATGTGAATTATTAATTGTAGATAATTCCCTTGTGATGAATAACTATATAATCATAAGATATATATATTTATCAGTGTTTGGGAACCCAGCAGGTGTTTTCAAGTGAGAGAAATTGAGTGAGTTGGCGATCAGCAGGTAAAATGCCATCAGCAGGCATTTTTGTGCTGATCGGTCGACCAACGCGGTCGACCGGCGCGGTCGACCGATCAGCGATCAGAGAGTTTTTACAGGTTTTGGTTTCGGGTTTTAGTTGCTGGGCTTTTGGGTTTCGGGTCGGGTTGGGGAGTTGGTATTTATACCAACTCAACCTAAGAGAGCTCTCACCACCTCAGACGTAAACCCTAGCCCCCTTTTCTCTCTTCTTTCTCAAAAACCCTAATTTGGACCTGGTGATTTTGGGGAAATCTGGAGGAGCTGCTTTGGGGGTTTGCAGATCAGGTAGAAGGAGATCCTCAGCGGGAGTCTTAGCAGCAACCAAGGCGAGTAATTTCTCGCCCAACCCCCACCCCTTTTAGTTTAAATGAGTTTTTGTTGGATTTTATTGAGCCAAATTCGTATTTTTGAATAATTAACAGATTGTTATGGCATGGGATATGGATTTGGGTTTCCTATCTATTTTAAAAACTCACCAATGATTTTGATAACGGATCTAGATCTGAAATATCTAAGGAAAGAGTAAAAACCCCTTTTTATTTATGGTTAACTGTGATTCGATTGTATTTATACATTTTTGGGATATTGGTGGAAGAGTATTAAGGATTTTATTCATGTTATCACTGATCCATAATGTTATTTAAAAATTTACAAGTTTTTTTTCTAGGTTTAGCAGCTGACAGAAAACCCAGGATTTGGGTTCTGTCGCTCGGCGGTCGACCGATGCGGCCGACCGCTGAGCTCGAGTCAGGGCTCCGGTCGACCGCGACTTTGTTTCGGTCGACCGCGTCATCTTTCCGGTCGACCGCGACACCAATTCGGTCGACCGCGACAAATTTCGGTCGACCGAAATGTCTGGCGGGCGACCGCCAAATTTTGTATCAGAGTTCGGTCGACCGGATCGGTCGACCGCCGACCCCTCTGCTGCAGATTCCCAGTTTTGGTATATTTGAGTATTTTTACACCTATTCGGGGGTTTGTTTGGATTATCTGACCTGGTTATTAGTCCCACCATGTGGCCATGCATGATAGATGACCTGAGGGTATAAATTTGGGGCATATACACTGATTTGGTTATGAAACTGATAAGTAGATTTTACTACATGCATTGTAGCGATCTTATACAAATTCTACAGTCCTCGTGTTGGACTATAATCCATAAGAAGTCCTCGTGTTGGACTATAATCCCTCGCAGTCCTCGTGTTGGACAAATTGACACTTATTCCATGAGTTTGGAAAAACTACGATAGTTAGTTCTTGTATCGGACATGGTTCTTAACCCTGCTTGTGATTATTGTACCACATTTCACAACATACTGATTATGTAGATTTGGTATGACACTTATGAAGGTTTGACACAATATTCATGTAATAAATATTGTGATATTTGTTGGCCTTCTTGTTTTTGATGATGTTTAACAAACAATTTACCACTAATGTTGTTTGTCTAGTATTTGTGTTTTCTTATTTATTATAGACAAACAACGTTGTTGGAGGATGGATGGAATAGAGCTTCAACGATGATATCTAATGGAGGTTGGCGGAAATGTGGAGTGAAGCAACATACCTTCAAGTTAAAGATCAAGTTCAAGCTTCATTCATAACGTGTACCAAGTTGAGCTACAATGAAGATCAAGATTGCTTGGGTAATGTAGTTTAGGAGTTTATATAATGTGTGTTAGATACTTTAAGCTCAATATTATACACACACATTATATTGGTTTTCATGTATATATGTAATTTCATATATACATATATGTTTGGTTTTCATGTATATATAGGTATATATATATACATAGTTTTGAGTTTTCGTGTTCATAAATATGATATTACACATTTCATATTTATTATTGAGTTTTGGTTTTGTATATATACAGTTATATATATATACACATATGTTTTTGAGTTTATATATGAAACAAATGAATATGATTGGAAAATACTATTTTGTTTCATGTTTATATACCTATATATGATTTCACCTTTAACAAGCTTATATATAATGAAATCATATTTAGTGTTTTGAATATATTGCATAGAATATGCAATTTTGTGAAAATATTGTATTTCTAGGTTATAGACTTCATAACAACATGTTATATCTCTTATCAAGTCTATACAATCATTTTGTAAAGCTTTAAAAGTTGGTTTATATCAAATGTCAAAAACATGTATATTTAGTTTTCGTGTTTTTGAACTAGTTTGCAAAATGATGATTTTTCACAAATGGGAAATGCAATTTGGAAAATTCTTTTTGTAACATGTTCATTTACATGTTTATATATTTTTCCCAAAGTTTCATAATTTTCAGAAGTCAAATGAATATTTTACAAATTATTTAAAAGTGTCAAAAATCTGTTTTTTATATATGTCAGAATTCGGTCGACCGAACCGGTTGACCGAACCTGAGCTCAAAATCTCACTGGGCTGACAGAAAGTTGTCGGTCGACCGGTCCGGTCGACCGATGAAATTTTCGGTCGACCGATGACTTTTCCGGTCGACCGACGGGCGCTTTCTCAGCTTCTAACGGCTAGTTTTATTACCGTTGCTAGGGGCTTTTTAGTCTTTCTGTTTTGAGATTTTGGCTGAGCTTTGAGGGGGTATATATACCCCATTGCTGATGTCTTTTCAAGGGAATCAAGAGAGTTTTAAAAACAAGTTTAAGAAAGTTTTAATCAAGGGTTTAAGTTTGTTTTAAGAAGCTTTTAAGCATTTGAGTGTTTCGGTTTTGTGATTCAATTCAACAAGAGCTTGAGGAGATCATCTATTGGTGTTTGGGCATCCAACTCTTCTCCCTCCACTCTTGATATATTGAGAAGTCTTCTAAACTCTATTTCTAGCTCTTTTATATATTTGATTATCATTGTTATTAAGCTAGAACTACATTGAGTTTAGTTTTGATTTATATCTCTTTGTTTACACACACAACCATTGAGCTTATTGTATTTTTCATACATTGTATAATTTGGGTTGTGGGGTTTGTGTGACATAGAGAGTGAGCTTAATTGAGTTCTCACCTTAGTTTAGAGAACAATCATTATATTTATATTGTGCTTATTGAGAGATTCACTTGTAATACACGTGTACACCGAGAGAAGTGTGTGGTGAGAGACGGGGTCGAATCCAAGAGGAGTGGCGTCGGTTGACGTGCCTAGGGAGAGGTTGTAACCGAGCACTTGAGGAGGAGGACACGGGCTAGGACCAACACTTAGTGTGTGAGGTGTGATTACATAGTGATTGTATTGTGAGGTGTAAACGTTGTTCGGGTGAACGTAGAAAACCCGGTTGTGATAGTGGAGATCTCCTCGAGGTGAGGAGCGGGGACGTAGGTCGTGGGGACCGAACCTCGTAAACATATTGCTTTGTTTGTGATTGCATTGGCGCACTTGTTTTTCATGTTCATATCTTACATCGCCTTTGTGGATTGCTTGTTGATCATCTTGCCCTATCACACTTGTAGTTATTGTTTACCCTTGTGTTAGTTTGCATATCCTTGCACATATCTTATTGTATATCTCTTTGTTAGGATATATCATCTTGTGTTAGTTTTATATCCGTGAACATACATTGCCTACATCTCTTTGTTAGGATATATTACTTTGTGTATATTACATATTCTTGCTCATAAGTAATTATATATCATCTTGCAAGAATATACTTGTTAATTATTTTTAATTGACATTTAATCGGATTAGATTAGCATAAGGCCCTAATCACCCCCCCTCTAGGGTCTAACAATATTCACGTTGACTATGTTACAGCACTGTAATTATGCTCTGGCGTTTGTTGAGTTCCTTTTATCATTGTTATTGTACTAGAACCTTGGGTTCGGTATTTAGGAGTTTATAATTTGAGATGTAAGGTATATACATGAGGGTTTCCTTGTTTGGATTATTTCGCTCGACGTACCTATTCTCGTGTTGTAAATTCTTAAATACTAAAACCCTTATTTCGTAAGATCAATGAGTTTAGATCTATTTATATATATTATCTGTATTTTCATAACAACGAGCCCTTTTCCCTTGGGGTTGGTTGTGATGTTACTCGCTAGCGCTTTGACGCTCGTTGTCCCTCCCCCTTTCAGGTCACGAGCCAGGAGCACGGAGTGTCGCAGGTTGATAGCGGATCACTTTAGTGTTCAGCTTTACATTTTAGCTATGTATTATGTATCTTGGGCTCCACTGTAGTGGATTATTAGACATTTGAGGACTATTTCATAGAAGTTGTAAAGGCTGTGTGCCTTATTTCCTTTTCGTCAGATATTTGTATTTGAGACTTGTTTAGTACCCCAGTTTATTTATTCTGACATTGTTTATGTATTCCCATTTGCTGGATGGTGAGATATCTATTTGATCATTTAGATTTCATCAGTTATTCGAGTATTATCTTTTACCTGCTTTTGTACCTACACCTGTTATTGATTCTACTAGATAGATGTTAATTGTGATGGTGAAACATGTTATTGTACGGTGTGGTGCATGGCAGGTTTGACATTCTTGGTTTCACCTTGGACTGCAGCCTTGTGTGAACCCAGGGGTGTCACATTGGATGAGATATTACTCGCCTCAGGGGTAGTGAAAAGCGTCTGAATCTGCGAGAGAGTGGTTCCCCTTTGCTGCAATGTTCGAAACCCGCTGAAAATCCTCCGAGTTCTCCCCAAAATCACCAAGAACAAACCTAGGATTTGAGAGAGGAGAGAGGGGGCTAGGGTTTCTCAGATCTGATGATGAGAGTGGGGTGTTTTCGGGTAGGAGAGATCATATATGAACAGTCAGACCCGACCCAAAACCCGAACCAATCAAAATAGACCTGAAACCTGGAAAAACTAGAAAACAGCTCGTCAGTCGACTGATCGATCGACTTAGCTCGTCAGTCGACTGATCGGTCGACTGAGCTCGTCAATGAACTGATCGGTCGACTGAGCTCGTCAATGAACTGATCGGTCGACTGATCTGGCAGTTTCCTGTTTCGTACATGTATTGCTTATTTGCAAAACCAACGCACAAAACTCTATATATATACACTCATATCATCTCAAATAACTTGTTATCATGTCCATCTTTGACCTCAAGCTATTTATCATAATAATTCACATATATGCATAACAAAAAAAAATACGGGGTTTTACATTCTTCCCCCTTAAAAGAATTTCGTCCTCGAAATTCGAAAATTATATCTAAACAAATAATAATACTCTAGACAAGCATATAACAATATTTATACTTAACAATGCAGGATGACTATATTCCCACTCAATCCTTAATCAAATGAAACTAGTACGTCGGGCGAAAAATCCAAACAAGGAACCCCCAATATATATATTACATGTTCCAAAAGGTTAAGAACTGAGCGAAAATATCTTCATTCTAGCGTTAAATCTAAATATAATTACACAAATGCTCATGCATATAAATCAATTCACTTCCTCAATAAATGCAGGAAGTAGCGCTACATATAATCTTCGCGCTCGAGAATCATCTTCGATGTCTACACTTAACCATCTAAAATGTAAATACCCCTACTTAACCCCTAATTAAATGGAACAAGTACATCGAGCGAAAAATCCAAATAAGAAACCCCTCATATATATACCATATGTTCCGAGTACTTAGGAGATAAGTGGTAATACCCTCATTTTAGTGTTAAGTGTAAACATCGCCATAATAAAATCTATAAGACATATATAAACCATCCAAAAAGCTTTAATTTACCTGCTCAAACATGTGTGGATAGTCGCGACGCATGTCCTCTTCGCGTTCCCAAAAAATCTCCTCAACGCCTCTTCAGTTCCACTGAACTTTCACCAAAAGAATCATCTTGTTTCTAAGCCTCTTGTCCTCCCTGGCAAGCATACAAACTGGAATCTCAATAGTAGTCAAATCCTCCTGAAGTTCAATCTCTTGTGCATCCAATACTCGTTGCTGCTCCTCATCATGCAAGTGTTTCTTGAGCATAGAAACATGAAATACATTATGGATACTAGACATCGATGTTGGAAGATCTTGTCTGTATGACACAGCTCCAATGCGCTCCAAAATCCGGAAGGGTCCAATATACCTCGGTGCAAGCTTTCCCAGTCTCCCGAATCGCGGAACACCTTTAATAGGTGATACCTTCAGCATGACTGAACGAATCCTGGAAACTCCTCCAAAAATGTGAAGTGAACACTGAACCTCGCTCCGACACAATCGTATCAGGAACTCCATGAAGTCGGACTATCTCCTGAATAAATATCCTCACATACGCCTCAGCTGTATATGTAGTCTTCACTGGAATAAAATATGCTTACTTCGTCAACCGGTCTACTATCACCCAAACAGAATCATTCTCCTTCTTCGACTTTGGCAGCCCTACAATGAGGTCCATAGAAGTATCTACCCACTTCTACTCTGGAATAGGCAAAGGCTAAAGTGTCCCTGCCAGTCTCTGATGCTCTACCTTCACCTGCTGACAGGTAAAACACTTAGCCACATATTTTGCAATCTCTCTACGCATACCACTCCACCAGAAATGTCTCTTCAGGTCCTTGTACATCTTGGTAGTCCCTGGATGTACTGTGTACCGAGTACGGTGTGTCTCATCAAATAACTCTTAAAGCCGAAACCCGATGTCTCAAACGGTCCTTGTACATCTCGGGTTTAAAATCAAACTGGCTAAGAGTAAGAAGATCTCTATATAATGAACATCTCAAAGCCGAAACCCAATGTCGACGCTTCCTA
The DNA here is from genome assembly GCA_022839385.1 of Asparagus kiusianus. Taxonomy (NCBI): domain Eukaryota; kingdom Viridiplantae; phylum Streptophyta; class Magnoliopsida; order Asparagales; family Asparagaceae; genus Asparagus; species Asparagus kiusianus. The sequence goes on from BQKN01000044.1 coordinate 811,717, forward strand.
CTCAAAGCATCTGCTACGACATTCGCCTTCCCCGGATGATACTGAATCGCGAACTCGTAGTCCTTGATAAACTCAATCCATCTCCTCTGTATCTGGTTGAGTTCCTTCTGAGAGAAAAGATACTTCAGACTCTGGTGGTCTGTGAATAGCTCAAACTGCACTCCATACAAATAGTGTCTTCATGACTTTAATACAAATACTACTGCTGCTAACTCCAAATCATGAGTGGGATAGTTCTGCTCATGCACCCTCAACTACCGTGAGATATATGCTACTACCCTCTGAGTCTGCATCAAGACGCCTCCTAATCCTGCCAATGATACATCTATGTAGACGACGAACGTCCTGTCGCTGCTCGGAATAGTCAAAACTGGTGCTGAAGTCAACTTAGTCTTCAAGATAACAAAGGCTTTCTGGCACTCCACACTCCAAATGAACTGTACACCCTTCTTCGTAAGGCGTGTAAGTGGCATCAAAATCTTCGAGAAGTCCTGGATGAACTTCCTGTAATAACCTGCTAATCCTAAGAAGCTACGAATCTCCATCACCGTCTTCGGTGGTTCCCAATCAAGCACTGCTATAACCTTAGCTGGGTCTACTGATATGCCCTCTCTGCTGATGACGTGGTCGAGAAATCTGACATCTGAAAGCCAAAACTCACACTTGCTAAACTTGGCATATAACTGGTGCTCCCGTAGGGTCTGCAAAGCTAATCGGAAATGCTGCTCATGATCTGCCTCCAATCTCGAATAAATGAGGATGTCTTCGATGAAAACAATCACGAACTGGTCTAAGAAAGGATGAAAAACTCTGTTCATCAAATCCATGAATACCGCGGGTGTATTAGTCAACTCAAATGGCATGACCATGAACTAGAAAGATCCATATCGAGTAAGAAAAGTGGTCTTTGGGATATCCATCTCCGAACCCGCAACTGATGATAACCAGAATGAAGATCAATCTTCAAGAAGAACTACGCTCCCAGCAACTGGTCGAATAAGTCATCAATCCTAGGTAATGGGTACCTATTCCAGATAGTTACCTTGTTCAACTCTCTATAATCTATGCACAATCTCATACTACTGTCCTTCTTCTTCACGAAGAGAACTGGCGCACCCCATGGAGAATGACTCTGACGAATAAATCCCTGAGCTAACAACTCATCCAACTAGGTCTGAAGCTCCCACATCTCAGATGATGTCATGGGATAGGGTGCGCGGGATATCGAGGCTGTGCCTGGCTGCAACTCAATACAAAACTCGACCTCTCTCACAGGAGGTAACCCATGTATGTCCTAAAAGACATCCTGATACTCTGAGATAACTCTAGTCTCTAACAAATCAACACCCTGATTCTATCACATTACCTCCTCGATGTATGCCAGAAATGACTCCGTAAAATGGTTGCCCTGAGAGTGGCCACAATCATCACGGACCCATCGGACGCTCGCAATCTGACTGTATTCGTAAAATAGTCAATACTAATATGGTAGGATGATAACCAATCCATACTAAGGATGACATCAAACTCGGACATATACAACACTATCAAATCAACGACGAACTCCGACTCATCTAGACTGATAGTACACCTCCTACAAACGCTCTCCAGAAGCGATATATCACCTAAAGGGGTGGAAACTGATAAAGGAGTGTCTAATGACTGAGCTACGAGCCTTCACAACTGCTCCGCTGGCACCATGATCATAGGGAACCACTGCATATACTCTGCCTATAGCTGAAGACTGCTCTGCTACTGGTGCCGGGGAATATGGGACAATCTGTCCCTGGGGAGCCTCCTAGACTGCTCGAACCTTCCCTTTTGTCCTCTGTACTGCTGGCGGTGCCTCAAACCTGTTCTGCTAGCCCTGACCTCTGCCCTGCTATTGTTGCTACTCCTGGTTCGGACCCCTGTCCTGCTGGGCTCCTGCTGGTGCACTATGACACTCTGATGCCTTGTGTCCTACCTTGCGACAGTTATAGCAAATTCCCTAAAACTTGCGCTGCTGATGCGCCCTCTGATCCTGCTGGGGTCACTTCTTATGAGGGCCTTGCTGTTGCTGTTAGGATCCAGAAAAAGGTCTCTTGTTCTTGCCCTTATCCTCTGTCTGCCCTGCCTTGGTCTTCCCTTCCTTATCCTTCTAAAACATGACGGTCTCAATCTCCTATGAGGTGGCAGCTTCTGCTACCTCTCGAATTGAATAAAACTTCCTCGAGACGATGTATCGACGAAGATTAGGGCGGAGCCCTGCTAAGAACATCTGAGCCTGGCGCTCTCCTATCTGCCACATGCCCGTGAAGTGTAGCAACTCTATAAATCTGCTTTTTTAAAATCTACCACCGACATGTCCCCCTGAGTCAACCGGGACAACTCAAGCTCCTTCCTAGTCCGTGCTGTAGAAGAAATATACTATCCATCGAAGAAATAAAAGAAGTCCTCCAATGCGAGGGTCATCCGGTGCTCTGGAGTAAACTGGAGCCTATACCATCTTCCGGCATCTCCCTTCAGACTGTAGGATGCCAATCTTTGCTTCTGGACCGAATCCACATTAAGTATATCGAGAATGTTACTCACATCCTCCTTCCACTTATGGGCTACAAGCGGATCTGCTGACCCCTAGAACTCTGGTGCTCTGTGGCTCTATCTAGAACTGATGGAGGAATAGCTGCAGGTGCAGCCTCTGGAGGTCTCTCACTCATAGGAACTGCTGGTATACCCTACGGCTGATCTACTGGTAGTGGTGGTGGTGGTGGTGTCGGTGGCGCGATATGACTCACTACAAGCTCCTCAGTTGCAGCCATCCTAGCTACGATGGGAGCCATGAGATCAATAAGATATTGGGGAGCCTGCTACGGCTCAGGTGGTGCCTGTTGTGACTCGAGTTGAGCTTGCTGTAGCTCAGGTGGAGCCTTCTGCGACTCCGCATGTCCAGCTCTCCGAGTACGAGGTCTACCACGTCCTGCCATCTCTCTCTGATCATAAGAAAACAAGCGTTTAATATACACATACACAACATATCACAATATGATTTTCACAATAATTTAGTATTCACACATATACTATAAATTTACACGAAAATAGTTGTCATGAAAAAAAATATTCTCAAATTTTTAGATATACGCATATATCGTCCTCACTCATACTAGGAAATCCTTAGCGGACTCTATATATGAATCCTAAGGAACTCTATCCTAGCTCCACGACTTGACACATGATGATCCTAAGGATATTGGAACTAGAGCTCTGATACCAACTGTGACACCCCTGGGTTCACACAAGGCTGCAGTCCAAGGTGTAACCAAGAATGTCAAACCTACCATGCACCACACCGTGCAATAACATATTTTACCATCACAATTACTATCTCTCTAGTAGAATCAATAAAAGGTGTAGGTAAAAAAGCAAGTAGAAGATAATATAGAAATCAACAGATGAAATATTAGAGATCAGATTAATATTCCATCATCTAGCAAATGTCTGAAATAAATAAACTAAAGTACTCAACAAGTCTCAAATACAAAAAAAATATCTGACAAGAGGAAATAAGGCACACATCCTTTACAACTTCTAGAATAAAACTCTCAAATGTCTAAACAAAAGTCTACAATGAAGCTCAAAAGAAAAATATAACTAAATAGACAGCTGAAGCTAAAATGCATCGCCATTAACCTGCGACTCTCCGGGCTCCTGGTTCGTTACCTGAAAGGGGGAGAGACAATGAGCATCAAAGCGCTAGCGAGCAACATCACAACCAACCCCAAAGGAAAATGGCTCCTTGTATACAAAAAAATACAGTTAACACATAATAATATAAAATTATTTATCCTAACAATAATGGGTTTTAGTACTTAGGAAATTACAACACGAGCATATGTACGTCGAGTGAAATAATCCAAACAAGGAAACCCTCATGTATATACCTTGTATCTCAAATTGTAAGTCCCTAAGTACCTAACCCGGAGTCTAATACATGAACAAAAAAGAAAAGAAAATGAACCCATCTCTATCGATAAACATAGTCATGTCAAAGCCACAATAAGTGTCACGTCCAGCCTAGGTAGCTATCATGTCCCAACTTCATAAATATGACGTGCTCTAAACTCGGTTATGTATCATGCTCAAGGTTTAGCAAATGTCCAACACATGAACTAAATGATATGCATGTCCAACACATGGACTGAAATGATAAGTGTCCAACACATGGACTAAAAGCAATGTATGCCCAACACATGGACTATAAGTAAAGAGGTGCAACTGTCAAAGGTATATGCGAAAAGATATACATATCCTAAACTCGCACGCGTCTTAATGTACAGGTCTAAACTTGTGTCAAAAGTCAACTCACATGTACAGATAAATCACTAACATTGTAAACTAGTGTCAAATAACCGAGGCGACCTCGAAAGCAACTCAAACAGATCAAAAATTTATAAAACACATCATCAGTCGACTCATGTGTCGACTGATACAATCAGTCGACTCATTGGTCAACTGATAAGATCAGGCAGAACAGCTTCAGCTCACCAGTCGACTGATCGTTCGACTGAGGAACTGAGAAAACAAAATCAGCCCGTCAGTCGACTGATAGCTGGAAAAATTAAGCCCGTCGGTCGACTGATTAGTCGATCGAACGGTTGCAGAAAACCTGTTTGCAGTTGATTATTTGTAATACTATTTATTTAAAATCATCATCATAAATCCCAAGCATAAAGATACTGATTTTAACATATATGTACTAAACGGAAACAAAATTTCACATGTAAATACATAAACAAAACCCTAAACAATGGTGTGCTAGATTTAACCTTTTTGCTAGATCTACAAATATCGATATATGGGAAATTATTGAATGAGCTTATATTGTACCCACTACGGAGAAATCCAAGTGGAGTGATAATGATATTAGATTATTTGCTATGAACAAGTCTTTGTTAGAGTTTCTTATTGATGCCTTTGGATTATCTTTTGCTAACAAACTTGATTCTTTTGATAGTGCTTATACGTTATGGAAATTTATAGAAGCACGTCAAGGGGACTTGGAGGCAATCCGACAATATTTGGAGGATTCGGCTTCAAGTTCAAAAGGAGCATCATATTCATGTACACGACCACTAGGCGATAGCCCTAGTGAGGTATGGGAGTCCGATAATAATGATGATTTTACATTTGATGAACTCGCACATGAATATGAAAAATTATTACATGACCATAAGAAACTAAAGCATAATTTTAAAGAATTAAAAAGCAAGCATGTTCAATTGAAATCCGTTCATGAGTCCCTTGTATCTAAGTTTGATCTCATTGCAAATAAAAATGTTAATCTTAAAGAATGCAATGAGAAATTAAGATTGGATATTGCAAGTTTGACTCATGACAAAAATAATACCATGCTAGAAGTAGAGACAAGTAAAAATAAATTAGATACTCATGTTTTCTCTACTTCTTGTGACAATGCACATATTTCAAATGATTAGTTGAATCATATGAAGAAACGCATATCCACCTTAGATTCAACACTAAACACTTGCATTGTCAATAACAAAAAGCTTATGAACTTGTGTGCAAAGTCTCATAAAAATATTTCCAATAAACCTATTCACTATGCACACATGTATAACAAAATTTACAAGTGTTCCATTTGCGGCCGAAAAGACCATATTGCTAAATTTTATTATGATGCACAAAAATTCACTATGCCTAAAAATATTGATCATTATGCATCCCATCAAGCTACTTCATCTCACACACATGTACGTGCACATATTGCACATCATAAACATGCTCATGTGTATAAGTACGATTTTTGTGGTCGTTTTGGTCATTTGGCAAGTATTGTTTTGATTTAAAAAGGAATTCACTTTTGCCAAATTTTTCTAAAGAACCACATGTGTTTAAATGTAATGTTTGTGGTAGATTTGGACATCTAGCAAAATTTTGTTATGATTTGCAAAAAGCATCTAACTTGCAAAATGTTCCAAATAGACACATGTTTAAAAATGTTTCGCATTTGCAAAAAGCTTCAAATAATTCACCTTTGTTTGTAATTGTTCCACGTGCACATCCACATGGTGAACATAAACAAATGTATCCTTTTCATTGCACACATTGCAATCGAATGAGTCATTTGAGTGATTATTGTTATGACCGGACCCGTGCACCATATACGTCCAAATGGGTTCATAACCCAAGGGCCTTGCTCTTTAATGATAGGGGTCATGTCCCTAGACTCTTCGGTGCTAAGAGTAATTAGGTACCAAAATATGTTTGATTCTTTAAGAAGAAATTTTTAAAATTTTAAACCTTTTATGTTCTTAAAGATGAATATTATTTGAGATTTTTTGCAAATAATTTTTAATCTTTAAAAAAAATTATTTTAAAATATATATACATTTTATATTGTTGATAAATCAAAATGATTTTTGGATTTTTAAAACCATAGTTCATGTTTCTCGTGTGTTTTATAGTATTGGTTTGAACTATGTGATTTTGATTCATTTTTGATGCAAACATTGTATTTGTGCTTTATAAGATCATTATAAAACACTCTTTTGATGATATTTATGTGTTTGTGCGTACGGATCATCAATTAGTGCTTTATAATATATTCTTTATGAGATTTGATCAAATTTGTCCAAGAAAGATTCCCTTTTGTTGATCAAACATCTTTTTATTTATCATACTTTATTTTTCATTTAAATATGAGAGGTTTATTTTTTAGCAACCCCCCCCCCCCCACCCGGATGTATTAATTCTTTGTTTGAAATTATGTTTACCGGGCATTCATATGGGTTGAAACAAGCTTTTCTTGTTTTTGTCAAAAATGAGTATGTTGATCTTTTATGTATTTATCCAAAGCATACTAAGCTTTGATCTTTATGGATAAAACTTATAAATGTTTCGACAAATTTTTTTTGTGATTATATATATAGGAAAGATGTGTCTATTATTTACATTAATACAAAATATTCTTTTTAGTGGGCATCTTTGCCTAACCTCTTTGCTTAGATTTTCTTTTTTGGTGAATTGAGCATGATTATCATTTGAATCATGTATTTGCTCAATCATCTTATTTTTTGTTAAAATAATACTTTATGCTTTTCCATGAACTCTCATTTGGTCTCTATGTTGGTATTATTTTTTGCTTCATGAATCTTCATGTACAAGATTTTAGTTTTCATAAGTTTTTTTTCATGAACTTATACTTTGTTTGTATGTATTGAGACATTATTCTCATAATAATATATTTATATTTATTCTCAATCAATCATAATTTATGGTTTGACAACTTATGAATTTTTTTGTGGATTTATTGACAAATCATTTGATTCCTGAGTTTTAAATTTTTTAAAAAACCTTTGAATTTTACTTTTGATTTTTTTTGTTTTTATTTTTGTATATATCCTATGGATATATATCTATGTTTAGACTCTTGTGACACCTTATCTTCATGATACATGTATATGTGTTCACTTAGTCTATCTTTGTATGTAAGTTGTGTTTAGCATATTTTATATTTATGCTTGCTCACATGTTTGCCATGATCTTTATTGCATATATTCTTTTATGGCTTTTTGATAGGGGGATCCTTCCCCATATTTTTGTTTATACTCACTTATGCTTTTTGTTAGGGGGAGCTTTCGCTCACTTCTTAATCATATTGTTTATCCCCATTTGATGTTGCCAAAGGGGGAGAAAATTGTGAGCATATAGTATTTGTGTTTTGATTGTTTGTTTTATTGATTTTATTATGCATGTTGGTAAATTGTTTGTCATCATTAAAAAGGGGGAGATTGTTGGCCTTCTTGTTTTGATGATGATTTAACAAATAATTTACGACTAATATTGATTTTAGTCTTTTGTTTTGTGTTGTTTAGTATACACAGGAAAATGGGCTACATTGATATTGAAGCCTATGCAAATCAAGTCAACCAATCAAGTTCAAGCTTCAGAAGATTCTATCTCGGTATACTTAGTATAGGTATATATATATATTGTGTGCAATTCTTTAAGCTCAATATACACACACATATATATTTGTGATTTTCTCAAAACATAGGTAGTTTTATGCAAATTCTATGTTAATTCATTTTGGACTATATATACATCATAAACATCTTTTATTATGTCCATATAAAAATTCCATAAGTTTTCAAAACTTGTTTTGAGTCAAAAATAAAAAATCACATGTTTTCTTAAACATGTATTTTAGTGCTTTTGAACATTTCTAAGATTTTACAAATGGTAAGTGCAATTTCAAAATTTCTTTTTGTAACATATTCATATTTATGTTTATAAACTTTTCCCAAAGTTTCATACTTTTGGAATTTATTTACTATTTTTAAAAAAGGTTTGAAAATCAGATTTACTGTTTGTTTCTGGCTGATAACATGTTATCAGTCGACTGATGGATTTTATCAGTCGACTAATGAAATCGTCTGGAAAGTGCTAAACATTTCTGTTTTTGTGGCTGATGAACTATCAGTCGACTGATGAGTTTATCAGTCGACCGATAAAGTCTTCGGTCGACCGATGAGCTCGAAAATATCTATAACAGTCAGATCATCAGTCGACTGATGAAACCCGTCAGTCGATTGATAGCCTGTAACGGTTATTTTTCTAGATTCTGTTTTTTTTTTTTGTCTTTTTGCTGGGTTTCTTCTTGGTTTTAGGGTTTGCTTCTTCATCCTATATATACCCATACTATTTCACTTCTGAAAACAATCAAGATAGTTTTAAAAAGGGTTTAAAGAGTTTTAAAGTTTGTCTAAGTTTCTTGAGTTTGTGTTTACAAAGAGGAAGCTTACAATTTTAATTGAGGAATTCATCCTCAATATTCTTCATCCTCTATTGTGTTTATAGGGAGTTTTTCTAACTCTTTTCTCTAGCAATTTATTACTTACTTTCATATTCTTATTATTGCTAGTTTACTAATTGAGTTAGATTTCATTTAAACTCATTTTATCACACACATCCCTATTGAGCTTTTAGTATTTCATACACTATATTGTGGGTTGTGGTGAGTGATATTGTGAGAGTGAGCTTCATTGTGTTCTCATCCATTATTAGAGAACAATTTATTATATTTGAGCCTTAGAGTATCACTTTGTAATACACATTTACACCAAGAGGAGTGTGTGGTGAGGACGTAGTCGATACCAAGTGGAGTGACGTCGATAGTAAAGCCTAGAGAGAGGTAGTAAAGTCGAGCACTTGAGGGAGGCAATACGTGAGGACCAACACTTGTGGTTGTAGTTTGTGTATGTACATTGTGAGTGACTTGTAGAGTTTTCGGTGATCTAGAAAACCGAGTGTGTAGAGATGTTCCGGCTTCCAAACCGGGTGTGTCGTGATAATGGATTTCTCCCCGGGAGTAGGGAGCGGAGAGTTAGGATGGAAGGTCCGAACTCCGTGATCATATCGTGTGTTTGCATTATTTATTTGCGCACTATCACTCTTATTGTTTCTTTTTCATTTTGCCATTTGCATATATATCCTTGCCATAATTCATTGAATATCAATTTTGTTAGGATATATTTGTTAATAACTTTTAATTAGCATTAATATCTAATAAGATTAGTAATAACATTAGCAATAACCCTATTCACCCCCACCCCCACCCCTCTAGGGTGCTAACAGTTCCAACCTTTCATTATATCACAAGCCTTATAAGAACCACTTAAAGTTAATGTTTCTTTTCTACATATGCAATATGCTAGTGGAAATACCCCCTAATTTCTGTTGTATGATATAGCGCTGAGGAGTATACCTTTGAATCGATCTTTCAAAGAGGTTTTATCCAAAAATATAAGAGGTATACATCCGCTCAAGAAACCATTTATACAAGCAACATATCAAATGAAGAGCCGTGTAAACCTTCCCTCACTTTTGTTCAATGTAAATATAACTATTTGGATTTGTCTCCTTAACCTTGGCCTCATACCTATAAATAAATCTGTGGTTGTTTTTGCATCCTCCCTTTTAGTTATGTTTAGTTTACACAAATGTTAACGTTTACAGGCAATAAAATTACTTAACACATACTATTTGAATATAACAATAATATTTCCTTTTACTATCGTAGTTAATCGTACGTCTCATAAGAATCACCATATAGCTTCTCTTGTGTTCTCTCTTTTCTCTACCATATCTTATTGTACTCGATCCTTAGGCTATATTAACTGAGACACTCCTTTTGCATATTAGTAGGACAGATGTCTAGCTGAACCTTCAACATAAGCTGTAATTGGGTTGCAATGAATTTGCAAAGAGACTATTGAATTATCTACATTGTTACCATGCTGTCGACAAGTGTGATTATTCACGAACTTCTTTATAACAAGTCTTGTTTCATTTCTAGTAGGATAAGCAAACATCTAGGGGCAACTTTTAGTTTTCTTGTATCAGCAAAAAACTCAAATATGCTTTGGTTTTTTTCAAACTCGTACTCAAACTTTTTCACTATTGAATAGTATAGCAAAGCTAATCTTAACTATTTCGTGCTATCAAATAGTTGTCCCTCTTCACATAAAGTAGTGCGCAACCATGCGAGAATCTCTCTATATTGCTGATCACGTTATCAATCATTATAATATGGTTATCGTTAGCAATCATATCTAAACTACATGTAGACGTGAGAACACCATCTTTACATTGTGAGTTCAACGTAAGAGCAATACGCTACATATTTAGGAAATAGTCAAAAGACAAAATAAACAACAAATAGAAAAATAAACATATAACTGATTTGAAGAAATAATTTATAATCCGTGTGCTTAACATGTGTCTTTGAAATATAACAACTATCTCATATGCTTAACATCCAACCCATAAAGTTAACCCGTGATTGTGATTGTGTAAGACCCCGTAGATTTTGAGTATGTTTATGTGCATCAGTAATGTGGTTGAGTGTGCAAAATTTCAATCATATGCAGCAGAGTCATAGTATGCAGTTTCTAGTCCATGAGTCGACCCATGACTGTCATGAGTCGACTCACGAAATCGAGTCCTGTTGCCTTTTGTTTCTGCTGAGTCGACTCATTATATTATGAGTCGACCCATGAGTCATGAGTCGACCCATGACTGTGATGAGTCGACTCATCGAGGGTTTTCCAGTTTTCTCAGTTCGGGTTTGTTGGGTTTCAGGTCGGGTTTTATCCACTTGTATATATGCTCCCCTACCCGAAATCACTTCATTTTCATCAGTTTTCCCCAGAAACCCTAGTCCCCCTCTCTCCTCTCTAAAACCATAGGTGTTCTTAGAGATTTTGGGACGTTTCGAAGAATTTTTTCAGCGGTTTCATTTGGTTTTCAGTGAAGGGGATCGTACTTCATCACTTCTAAGGTGAGTAACATCTCGCCAAACCCCTCTCCCACGTTTTTAATAGTTTATAATTATTTTCCATGAGTTTTATTGAGCCCAAGACTTATTTTCCAAGTATAAAAATGTTCTTGTTAGGGTGAATGCTAGAAATCATGTATTTTAGATTTTAATTTATCACCAACAATGTTTTTGGAGAAAACCCAGATCTGGAAATATTTTTAAAGAATAAAAATAAGAGTTTTCTTTTAATTAAATGCCATTTTTCATGTTTGGGGGTAAAATTGTTAGATTTAACATATAAGTCAATGTCCCTCATGCTATATATGAATTTATCTCTGTATCATAGTCTAGAATTGATAGCTATAAAGATGTAGATCAGTGAAATAGAGGGATGAATCGAGTTGGTGAATTTAACTTGTGATGTATGCAGATTTCAGCTCGTAAGTCGACTCACGACACATCACGAGTCGACTCATCAGGTTGAGTCGACCCATGACTGTCAAGAGTCGACTCACGAAGTCTTATTGTGTTACCTTTTGTTTCTGCTGAGTCGACTCGTAAGTTTACGAATCGACCCATAAGTCATGAGTCGACCCATGACTGTCATGAGTCGACTCACAAAGTCCTTTTCTATTATCAAATGTGTTCTGTTGAGTCGACTCATATTTGATCACGAGTCGACTCATCGCGGTACTTTCTTTCTATTTCATTTGTGCTTCTGTTTAAATCACATGCTGGGTGTATATAAGTATTTATGCATACAGTGATTATGATTTCACCTGTACATGTGAGATGACACTTCGGGCACAAGTTTAAGTCAGTACAGTAGAGTATGTACGGGAATATAGACATGTATATTTTTTTGTACGCAGTCCTCGTGTTGGACTATAATCCATTAAAGTCCTCGTGTTGGACTATAATCCATGAAAGTCCTCGTGTTGGACTATAATCCATTTCAAACATGTATTAGACTTTTGCTAAACAATGAGCATGTTATTCAATAAAGTTGGATACACGACACATTGTATTTGGCCGGGACATGATAGCTACCTAGGTTGATCATGGCACCTATTGTAGCCTTGTTTCATTTCCATGTTATCGGTAGAGATGGGTATGTTTTCTTTTCTTTATCTTTCTTGTGACCAACTACGGGTTTTGTATTTAGGGATCTACAATTTGAGATACAAGGTATATACATGAGGGTTTCCTTGTTTGGATTATTTCGCTCGACGTACCTATGCTCGTGTTGTATTCCCCTAAGTATAAAAACCCGTAAATGTTTGTGTAAATGATTTATATTATATTGTATTAACTGTATTTTTTCATACATAACGAGCCCTATCCCTTGGGGTTGGTTGTGATGTTGCTCGCTAGCGCTTTGACGCTCGTTGTCCCTCCCCCTTTCAGGTAACGAGCCAGGAGCCCGGAGAGTCGCAGGTTGAGGACGACCCTTGCTAGTGTCTATTGATCCTCTTATTAGATGTATTTTTATTTTCATTCTCCACTTGAGGCATTTTAGACTAGAGAGGTTTATGCTCTAGAGTTGTAAAGGTTGTGTGCCTTATTTTCCTGTATCTGACATTATGTATTTAGAGACATGTTGAGACCTCCAGATTATCATTTCTTTTTCACTTCAGACTTGTCTATGCATTCCAGTTTATTGGGTTGATGAGATGCGTTAAATTGATGTTCTATCATTTCACCAAGTTTCTGTTGTAAAACCTTTTACTTGCCTTGTACCTACATCTGTTGTTGACTCCACTAGAGAGATAGTGATTGTGATGGTGAAACATGTTATTGCACGGTGTGGTGCATGGCAGGTTTGACATTCCTGATTTCACCTCGGACTGCAGCCTTGTGTGAACCCAGGGGCGTCACAGTTGGTATCAGAGCTCTAGTTCCAGAATCCCTAGGATCACCCTGTGTTGAGTCGTGGAGCTAGGTTAGAGTTTTCTAGGATTCATGGGTAGAGTCCGCTAAGGATTTCCTAGTATAAGTGAGGACGATATATGCGTATATCTCAAAATTTTGAGAATATTTTTTTTTGATGACAACTATTTTTGCTTAAAGTATATGCTTGAATACTATGTGGTGAGAAAATCATATTGTGATGAACCATGTATATACGTCTACTTTGACTCATGAACCTTATTTTTCTTATGATCAGAGAGATGACAGGACGTGGGAGACCCCGCACTAGAAGGACCGCTCAGGCAGAGCCCCAGCAGGCCCCACCTGAGCCGCAGCCGGCTCCACTCGAGCAGGAGCAGGCACCACCAAAGCCGCAGCAAGCTCCTCAGTACTTGGTGGATATTATGGCCCCTCTCATTGCCAGGATGACAGCCATAGAGGAGTTGGTAATGACTCATATAGCACCACGGACACCACCACCACCGGTAGCTCAGCAGCAAGGGATACCTACCGTTCCTGTCAGAGAGGGACCTCCAGAGGTCACGCCTGTAGCTATCCCTCTAGCAGTACCAGATAGAGCCACAGAGCAGGAGGCTTGGCTCCGTATGGTGGAGAGGTACCAGAAGATGAGGGCACCAGAATTCCAGGGATCACCAGACCCTCTTGCAGCCCATAAGTGGAAGGAGGATGTGAGAAATATCCTCGACATACTCAGTGTGGACTCAGTCCAGAAGCAGAGGTTGGCATCCTACAGCCTGAAGGGAGATGCCGGGAGATGGTACCGACTTCAGTTTACTCCAGAGCAGAGGATGACCCTCTCATGGGAGGATTTTATTTACTTCTTCGATGGGCAGTATATTTCTTTTGCAGCACGGACGGGGAAGGAGCTTGAGTTGTCCCGGATGACTCAGGGGGACATGACAGTGGCGGATTATGAGAGCCAATTTATGGAGTTGCTGCATTTCACAGGTATGTGGTAGACAGGAGAGCGTCAAGCTCAGATGTTCTTAGCAGGGCTACGCCCTAATCTCCGCCGATACCTTGTCTCGAGGAGGTTCTATTCAGTTAGGGAGGTAGCTGAGGTCACCACTTCATAGGAGATTGAGACTACTATGTTCCTGAAGGACAAGGAAGGGAAGGCTAAGACAGGACAGAGCGGGGATAAGGGTAAGAACAAGAGACCTTTGTCAGGGCATCAGCATCAGCAGCAGCAGGGCCCTCATAAGAAGGGACCCCAGCAGGATCAGAGAGCGCATCAGCAGCGCAAGTTCCAAGGATCTTGTTTCAACTGCCACAAGGTCGGACACAAGGCATCAGAGTGTCGTAGTGCACCAGCAGGAGCTCAGCAGGGCAAGGGCCCGAACCAGCAGCAGCAGCGACAGCAGGGTAGAGGCCAGGGCCAGCAGAATAGGCTTGAGGTACCGCCAGCGACGCAGAGGACAGAGGGACAGGTTCGAGCAGTCCAGGAGGCTCCCCAGGGGCAGATTGTTCCATACTCTCCAGCCTTAGCAGTGGAGCATTCTTCGGCCACAGGCAGAGTATATGCAGTGGTTCCCCGTGATCACGGTGCCAGTGGAGCAGTTGTGGAGGGTATGTTTCTTATGAATTCCTTTCCCGCCCGTATTCTTTTCGATTCAGGAGCCTCGCATTCTTTCATCTCGCATGCATTTATGGCTAGATTCCAGCTCGTAGCTCAGCCTCTAGACACCCCTTTATCAGTTTCCACCCCTTTAGGTGAGTCATCGCTTCTGGAGAGCGTGTGTAGAAGGTGCACCGTCAGTCTAGACGAGTCGGAGTTCATAGTCGATCTGATAGTGTTGCATATGTCCGAGTTTGATGTCATTCTTGGTATGGATTGGTTGTCGTCCTACCATATTAGTATTGACTGTTTTGCAAAGATAGTCAGATTGCGAGCGTCCGATGGGTCCGAGATGATTGTAGTCACCTCTCAGGGCAACCGACTTGCGGAGTCATTTCTGACATACATCGAGGAGGTGATGCGACGGGATCAGGGAGCTGAGTTATTGGAGACTAGAGTTGTCTCAGAGTATCAGGATGTCTTTCAGGACATACCTGGATTACCTCCAGTGAGAGAGGTAGAGTTCTGTATTGAGTTGCAGCCAGGCACGGCCCCGATATCCCGCGCACCCTATCGCATGGCACCAGCTGAGATGAGGGAGCTTCAGACCCAGTTGGACGAGTTGTTAGCTCAGGGTTTTATTCGTCGAAGTCATTCTCCGTGGGGCGCGCCAGTCCTCTTCGTGAAGAAGAAGGACGGCAGCATGAGATTATGTATAGATTATAGAGAGTTGAACAAGGTCACTATCCGGAATAGGTACCCACTACCTAGGATTAATGACTTGTTTGACCAGTTGCAGGGAGCGCAGTATTTCTTGAAAATTGATCTTCGTTCTGGCTATCATCAGTTGCGGGTTCGGGAGATGGATGTTCCCAAGACCGCCTTTCTTACTCGATATGGGTCCTTCGAGTTCTTGGTCATGCCATTTGGGTTGACCAATGCACCCGCGGTATTCATGGATTTGATGAACCTTGTTTTTCGTCCCTTCTTAGATCAGTTTGTGATCGTCTTCATCGATGATATACTCATTTACTCGAGGTCGGAGGCAGATCACGAGAAGCATCTACGGATAGCGTTGAGGACTCTTCAGGAGCATCAGTTATATGCCAAGTTCAGCAAGTGTGAATTTTGGCTTTCAGAAGTTAGATTTCTTGGCCACGTCATCAGTAGAGAGGGCATAGCGGTGGACCAGGATAAGGTCACAGCAGTTCTTGATTGGGAGCCCCGAAGATGGTGTCAGAGATTCGCAGCTTTTTAGGTTTAGCTGGATACTACAGGAAGTTCATTCAGGACTTCTCGAAGATTGCGACGCCGATTACACGCCTTACGAAGAAGGGTGTACAGTTTATATGGAGCATGGAGTGTCAGAAGGCCTTTGATATTTTGAAGACTAAGTTGACTACGGCGCCAGTTCTGACTATCCCGACCAGTGACAGGACATTCGTTGTCTATACAGATGCATTGTTGGTAGGCTTAGGAGGCGTATTGATGCAGACTCAGAGGATAGTAGCCTATATCTCTCAACAGTTGAGGGTGCATGAGCAGAACTATCCCACTCATGACTTGGAGTTAGCAGCGGTGGTGTTTGCACTGAAGTCATGGAGGCACTACTTATATGGAGTGCAGTTTGAGTTATTCACAGACCATCAGAGTCTGAAGTATCTCTTTTATCAGAAGGAACTCAATCAGAGGCAACGGAGGTGGATTGAGTTTATCAAGGACTACGAGTTCGTGATTCAGTATCATCCGGGGAAGGCGAACGTCGTAGCAGATGCTTTGAGTAGGAAGCGTCGACATCGGGTTGCGGCTTTGAGGTGTTCATTGTACAGAGACCTTATCACTCTTAGTCAGTTTGATTTTAGACCCGAGATTGGAGGAACCAGTGCATTTTTAGGAGCTGTATCAGTGCAGCCATCTTGGAGTGACAGAGTTGTCAGAGCTCAGTTGGGAGACTCTTGGATTCAAATTTGAAAGGAGGAGATTTCCAAGGAGCCTAAGGCTGATTGGACCATTAGAGCAGATGGAGGTCTACGGATGAAGGGTAGGTTGGTTATGCCAGCTAGTGCAGAGCTGAAGAGGGAGTTGTTTGATGAGGCACACCGTACTCGATACACAGTGCATCCAGGAACCACAAAGATGTACAAGGACCTGAAGAGACATTTCTGGTGGAGCGGTATGCGTAGAGAGGTTGCAGACTATGTGGCTAGATGTTTCACCTGTCAGTAGGTGAAGGCAGAGCATCAGAGACCGGCAGGGACACTCCAGCCTTTGCCTATTCCGGAGTGGAAGTGGGCGGATATTTCCATGGACTTTATAGTGGGCTTGCCGAAGCCAAAGAAGGGGAATGATTCTGTTTGGGTGATAGTAGACCGGTTGACGAAGTCAGCACATTTTATTCCGGTGAGGACCACTTATACAGCCGAGACTTATGCGAGGATCTTCATTCGGGAGATAGTTCGACTTCATGGAGTGCCAGATACGATCGTGTCAGATCGGGGATCGGTTTTCACTTCACATTTTTGGAGGAGTTTCCAGGACTCATTTGGCAGCAAGCTATCTTATAGCAGTGTATTCCACCCACAGACGGATGGTCAGACAGAGAGGGTGAATCAGGTATTGGAGGACATGTTGTGGGCATGTGTCATTGACTTCTAAGGCAGTTGGGAGGATCATATTCTACTAGTAGAGTTCGCTTATAACAACAGTTATCAAGCGACGATCGGTATGGCCCCGTATGAAGCATTGTATGGGAGACCTTGTAGATCACCGATATGTTGGGCCGAGCCGAAGGACAGCTTGATGCTTGGGCCAGAGCTAGTGAGGAAGACTACTGAGAAGGTAGCCTTGATCAGGGAGCGGATTCTAGCCGCTCAGAGTCGGCAGAAGAGCTATGCAGATAAGAGGCGGAGACCCCTAGAGTTTCAGATTGGAGATTTGGTTATGCTTAAGGTATCGCCTATGAAAGGCGTACAGCGATTCGGGAGGTGAGGGAAGCTTGCACCGAGATACATTGGACCTTTCCAGATTTTGGAGTGCATTGAAGCTGTATTATACAGACTAGATCTTCCAGCTTCTATGTCTAGTATACACAATGTATTCCACATTTCTATGCTCAAGAAACACTTGCATGATGAGGAGCGGCAACGAGTGTTGGATGCACCGGCGATCGAGCTTAGGGATGATTTGTCGACTATTGAGATTCCAGTGGTCATACTTGCTAGAGAAGACAAGAGACTCAGGAACAAGGTGATTCCATTGGTGAAAGTTTAATGGAACCGAAGTGGAGTTGAGGAAGCTTCTTGGGAGCGCGAGGAGGACATGCGACGCGACTACCCACACTTGTTCGAGCAGGTAAAACTGATTAAAGTATTTATGATATGACTTCTTACTTGAATAATTATATCTATGTTTTGATACTTATATTTAACACTAGAATAAGGGTACTTTTACTTAATTCTTAATCTTTCGGAACACGTGGTATATACATGGGGGGTTCCTTGTTTGGATTTTTCGCCCGACGTACTAGTTCCGTTAGATTAGGGGTTAGGTAACAATATCATCATTTTAGATCATTAAATATGAATATCGCTGTGTGCTAACTAGAATTCAGTATTATAAAATGTGTATGTGTGCGGATTAGATTTGACCCTTGTCATGTTTTTTTTTCTTGTATCTTTATGAGTTAGATATGATTTCTGAATTTCGAGGACGAAATTCTTTTAAGGGGGGAAGAATGTAAGACCCCGTAGATTTTGAGTATGTTTATGTGAATCAGTAATGAGGTTGAGTGTGCAAAATTTCAATCATATGCAGCAGAGTCATAGTATGCAGTTTCTAGTCCATGAGTCGACCCATGACTGTCATGAGTCGACTCACGAAATCGAGTCCTGTTGCCTTTTGTTTCTGCTGAGTCGACTCATTATATTATGAGTCGACCCATGAGTCATGAGTCGACCCATGACTGTGATGAGTCGACTCATCGAGGGTTTTCCAGTTTTCTCAGTTCGGGTTTGTTGGGTTTCGGGTCGGGTTTTATCCACTTGTATATATGCTCTCCTAACCGAAATCACTTCATTTTCATCAGTTTTCCCCAGAAACCCTAGTCCCCCGCTCTCCTCTCTAAAACCCTAGGTGTTCTTGGAGATTTTGGGACGTTTCGAAGAATTTTTTCAGTGGTTTCGTTTGGTTTTCAGCGAAGGGGATCGTACTTCATCACTTCTAAGGCGAGTAACATCTCGCCAAACCCCTCTCCCACGTTTTTAATAGTTTACAATTGTTTTTCATGAGTTTTATTGATCCCAAGACTTATTTTCCAAGTATAAAAATGTTCTTGTTAGGGTGAATGCTAGAAATCATGTATTTTAGATTTTAATTTATCACCAACAATGTTTTTGGAGAAAACCCAGATCTGGAAATATTTTTAAAGAATAAAAATAAGAGTTTTCTTTTGATTAAATGCCCTTTTTCATGTTTGGGGGTAAAATTGTTAGATTTAACATATATGTCAATGTCCCTCATGCTATATATGAATTTATCTTTGTATCATAGTCTAGAATTGATAGCTATAAAGATGTAGATCAGTGAAATAGAGGGATGAATCGAGTTGGTGAATTTAACTTGTGATGTATGCAGATTTCAGCTCGTAAGTCGACTCACGACACATCACGAGTCGACTCATCAGGTTGAGTCGACCCATGACTGTCAAGAGTCGACTCACGAAGTCTTATTGTGTTACCTTTTGTTTCTGCTGAGTCGACTCGTCAGTTTACGAATCGACCCATAAGTCATGAGTCGACCCATGACTGTCATGAGTCGACTCACAAAGTCCTTTTCTGTTATCAAATGTGTTCTGTTGAGTCGACTCATATTTGATCACGAGTCGACTCATCGCGGTACTTTCTTTCTGTTTCATTTGTGCTTCTGTTTAAATCACATGCTGGGTGTATATAAGTATTTATGCATACAGTGATTATGATTTCACCTGTACATGTGAGATGACACTTCGGGCACGAGTTTAAGTCAGTACAGCAGAGTATGTACAGGAATATAGACATGTATATTTTTTTGTACGCAGTCCTCGTGTTGGACTATAATCCATTAAAGTCCTCGTGTTGGACTATAATCCATGAAAGTCCTCGTGTTGGACTATAATCCATTTCAAACATGTATTAGACTTTTGCTAAACCTTGAGCATGTTATTCAATAAAGTTGGATATACGACACATTGTATTTGGCCGGGACATGATAGCTACCTAGGTTCATGGCACCTATTGTAGCCTTGTTTCATTTCCATGTTATCGGTAGAGATGGGTATGTTTTCTTTTCTTTATCTTTCTTGTGACCAACTACGGGTTTTGTATTTAGGGATCTACAATTTGAGATACAAGGTATATACATGAGGGTTTCCTTGTTTGGATTATTTCGCTCGACCTACCTATGCTCGTGTTGTATTCCCCTAAGTACAAAAACCCGTAAATGTTTGTGTAAATGATTTATATTATATTGTATTAACTGTATTTTTTCATACACAACGAGCCCTATCCCTTGGGGTTGGTTGTGATGTTGCTCGCTAGCGCTTTAACGCTCGTTGTCCCTCCCCCTTTCAGGTAACGAGCCAGGAGCCCGGAGAGTCGCAGGTTGAGGACGACCCTTGCTAGTGTCTATTGATCCTCTTATTAGATGTATTTTTATTTTCATTCTCCACTTGAGGCATTTTAGACTAGAGAGGTTTATGCTCTAGAGTTGTAAAGGTTGTGTGCCTTATTTTCCTGTATCTGACATTATGTATTTAGAGACATGTTGAGACCTCCAGATTATCATTTCTTTTTCACTTCAGACTTGTCTATGCATTCCAGTTTATTGGGTTGATGAGATGCGTTAAATTGATGTTCTATCATTTCACCAAGTTTCTGTTGTAAAACCTTTTACTTGCCTTGTACCTACATTTGTTGTTGACTCCACTAGAGAGATAGTGATTGTGATGGTGAAACATGTTATTGCACGGTGTGGTGCATGGCAGGTTTGACATTCCTGATTTCACCTCGGACTGCAGCCTTGTGTGAACCCAGGGGCGTCACAGATTGTTAACATGTACTACTCATAGTTAACAACTACAAGTGTCATTGATACATATATGATAATCTTTTCACTACCACTTGTTTAACCAAAACTACAAATTTTATAGAAAATAAAGGATAACTTACATCTCTTATGACTTTTTTGGGTTTATAAGATGTTGAAGCTTCTACATTTTGAATAGTTTGCATATAAATCTCTATACAGCTAAAATTGCAATTATACACCACCATACATGACAAATTATCTTTGTTCTCAATAGCAAAACTAATGTTGCCATTTGTTTCATCCTTGTATATAAACATGAAAGAATCCTATTTAACCTTACCAACACATCAAACTTCAGTTCTATAAAGGTGGTTGAAGAGTTAATCATTGAGAATACAACTTTCTCACGTAAGGACATCATGCAGGTGAAAACCTTCCCAACCATTAATGAAGGGAAGCTAGGGGGAGTAATGGAGGAAATTCTAGGACAAGAAAAGGACTGGTTGTTGAAGAACAAAAATCCTATCACATTAATTGAGAGAGTTATGACTCTTGAGAGAGAAAAGGGGAGGGAAAGCAACATTATTTCCCTCTAATTTCCCCATTAGATCACCATAAATGCAATCTAATGGCCGTTGTTATCAGAGACTAGAATGTGCTTCTAAAGCTAGTAGGGAGGGGTAGTTTAGGGTTTCGGCTAAAAGACCTTATAGATGGGCTATATCGGTGATGTGGATGAGCTTGGACTCTTTATTTTCATTGTTTTGGTGCTGATCCACAAAGGGTGAAGTTTGAATGGTCTTGTCACATGGGCTTTTTCATTTGAGGTTTTGGCATAAGTTTTCTACCAAAAAAAAAAGAAACTCTAGTAGGTTAGCTTCTAACATGTTTGGGTGTTTTCACTTTTAATATCAAAAACTTGAATAACGTCTCTCTCATTTTGTATCTGAGAATTAAGGAACGAAATAGGATAAGTATAGAAATAGAATTCTCATGTTTAGAGGTGCGATTTTAGAAGTAAGCGGTAATGACAATCTTTTTATTTTTTGTATGCATAATTAATTAGTTATCAGAATATTTTTCACATGTATTCAAATTTCTTTTCATTCTCACTTAAATGAGAATGTTGATTCTTTACCAATTCATTATGGATGCTCATTCTTACAAAATTCGAAAATAAATGAGAAATGAAAATGGACATTCTATCTTTGAATGAGAAGCAAGAATAAGTATTTCATTTCTTCACATTTTCACATACTGAATGAGATGTTTTAGATTTTAGCTCTCAAAAGATGGAGCTACCCCCATTGTTTTCTATGGATGAAACACCCTAAGTGATTTATAGTTTCGTAGCTATCAAGTTTATGTATATTTATTGATTGCACATTGCACTCATTTTGTATAAAACATGACTTAAATTTGGCTAAATAGCACTTAAATACTTTACAGTTTCACTCTTTTATTCTTTAACATTTATATATCTTAAGTTATTTATAATAACATTTATATAATCTATAGTACTATAAAAAGAGGATTGCGGTATAAAAACTTTTAATTTTTATTTTTGTCCTCTCAAGTTTTGATAAAATTCTAACTATGCCATTATCTCTAATTAATCTTTCATTAAATAAATATAACCTCTTATTAATTATGCACCTCCTCACCTTCCTAAATAATTATAATTATCAATAATATTATGACTATTAATTTTTAAAAGTAATATAATAAAATAATTTATAAAATAAGTATACGCAAATATTAGTAGTAACCAATTAAATTATTATAATCATTATTTATGAAATATAATAAAATAATTAAAAGAATAATATAAATAGAATAATGTATTACTAAATACTACTAAGAATTATACTATAATTCAATGAGCATTAAAATAAATAGAATAAATATTTAATTGCATAAATAGTGTAATTATTTGAATAATACCACATAAATTATGAATTACAGTAATTGTTTACTATTATATTGTTAAATAAATTAAATAAATAATTCAATATTATTTTTATAGTATTTCCTCAAAGATTATTACATGATACTAAATAATCTATAGTAGGAAATAATTAAAAACTAACCTTTACACAAAAGAATTATTTAATATTAATAATAGTACTATTAATTGTTAATGATAGTACAATAAAAATTTATAAAATATTTAGACTACAAAATTAATTAAGAGCATATAATTAAAAAATTAAATTAGATAACTATTTTACAGTATATAGATAGTATAATTATTTTAGTAGTATTACTTGAACTAAGCATTATAATACTAAATAAGGTAAATTACATAAACCCTCATGAACTTTTAGCATTTTGCAGTAAATAGACCTTATGAACTTTTGAAATCACACTAAATTCCTAATAACTTTTGTAAAAAACCCCCAATATCTTTTAGATTATTACACGAAACCCCCAATAACTTTCAAAATGCCTTTTTATGCCATTTTACGAATCTAATTTTTAGGGGTTATCTACATAAGTTGGAAAGTTATTAAGGAGGGGGGGGGGTGTTCTTTGAAACAGAAAAGTCATTAGGGTTTTAGTGCGATTTTGAAAGTTCATAAGGGTTTAGTGTAATCTACCCTACTAAATAATTCTAATAAGAAGTAACTATCACAATATGTTGTAGGTATTAAGTATAACTATTGAGGGAAGATCAACAAAACCTAGAAATATTAATGCAGCTTATTTAATTTAGACTTAAGTTAATAACTTTCAAGTTGGAGGGGTATACTTAAGAGAACTTATAGAATTGAAAGTTTTATTTAATAACAATTTTAGATTTGAGGAACTTGTTTAAAAAAAAAGGTTAGTACTGAGCGATCAATATAAGAAAACAATAAACTAGAATAACTACACAATAATAATTAAATCATACATTTCTTTTTAAGCAACCTTATTATATAATTTTATTTATTAACACATAGTTTTATTATTCAGTAAAAAAATTTCAAAACTTAAAGAACATGCAAGGCGCTTGCACTATACTAGTCAAATTTAAAATTGGTATGGTCATACCCTTAGCAATGCAAATGTGAAATTTTTTATCCAAAAGTTCCTATATAACATTCATATATTAATTTTTATAACATTCTAACTATTGAGTTTGTGGAACTCACAGTCAAATCCTTTAAATTTTACTTTTAAAATAGATTTAAGATATATTTTAAATTATAATTTTGGCGGGGTTAATTGTAAATGTAACAAAAAGTGATGGTTAAAAAACTCTAAAATTAAAAATTGTTGTAATATAGTAAAGAAATGAAACAAGAGACAAGAGACAAGAGAAGAAGAGAAATTATAATTTTTTATTCACCCATTTTTATTTCCATACATCGTACAATTTATAGATACATGATAGAATACAAAAGGACATGAAATTAATAGTCCACATATAAAGTAATATCTACATACATTTTGTCTTTTAGATATCAACAAAATGTCTTTTAGATTTCAACACTCCCCTTTGGACATTACTTCGAAATGTCAATGCCTCATTAAAAACCTCGCTAGAAAAACCCAGTGGGATAAAAACTAGTCGAGGAAAAGAGTACACGACATTAGTAGATTCTTGTTGCATTAGTTGCCTCATTAAAAACCTTTAACTAAGAAAACCCCATGGGACAAAACATAGCAAAGGGAAAAAGAGTACAACTATAGATTTTCGGGATCCAAACTTGTGTTGCATTAGTTGCCTAATTAAAAACCTTTAACTAAGAAAACCCCGTGGGACAAAACTTAGCAAAAGGAAAAAAGAATACAACTATAGTCCTTCAAGGCACAATCTTCGGGATTGCGTTGAAAATTCGCTCCCCCTGATGATGACAATCTTCTGAGTCTATGCTAAGAAAAACCCAGTGGGACACAACTTAGCGAAAAGGGACAAATTATGATAATAGACCTTCAGGGCCCAATCTTTAGGATTGTTCTTTAAGAATTTACTCCCCCGGAAGAAGATAGTCTTTCAAGTTTATGCATATTGTGAACATATTTCTCATAAGTTGATGTAGGCAGAGATTTATTGATCAAATCTGCAAGATTGTCACTTGAGCGAACTTTTTCGATGGTGATTTCGCCATTCTTTTGGAGCTCATGTGGATAAAAGAATTTTGGCGTAATATGTTTTGTCATGGTTCCTTTTACATATCCACTGCTCATTTGTGCAACACAAGATGCATTGTCCTCATAAAGGACAATGGGGGAAATATCATCTTTCGCTAGACCACACGAGCTATAAATATGTCGTGTCAACAATCTTAATCATACACATTCTAGTGAGGCCTTATATAAAGCGATAATCTCTGAGTGGTTAGAAGAAGTAGTCACCATGGTCTGCTTAACAGACCTCTAAGAAACGTCAGTACCACCATAGAGAAAACCATAACCAGTCAGAGATTTGACAATATGGGGATCAGTCATATAACCAACATCAGAATAGCCCACCAATGTCATATTTTAATTTCTTTTATAGAATAAACAAAGATCTCTTGAAGATACCAGAGGTTATATTTAATATTATTTTAATATCTCCTTTCAGGAGATGCACTAATTCTTGCTAGTAAGTGTAACACAAAATGCAATATCAGGCATGATGCAATTTGTAAGATAAATAAGTGATTCAATAGCGCGCTCAAATACGGGACTTCAGGTCCTAAAATATCCTCGTTATCTTCTTTAGGTTTGTATGGGTCTTTATCCACTTCAAGGGATTTAATAACCATTGGTGTGCTAAGTTCATGAGATTTATTCATTTAAAATCTCTCCATGACCTTCTTCAGGTAGGTTGACTGGTATACTAATATTTCTTTAGGAATATGCTCGATCTGCAGGTCGAGACAATAATTTGGTTTTTCCCAAGTCTTTCATTTCAAACTCCATCTTTAGGCATGAGCTAGCTTCTGTAAGCTCCTTGTGCGTTCTAATAATATTTATATCATCAATATAGACTGATATAATACATAAATTACTTTCAAATTTCTTTACAAACACACAAGGGCAGACATCATTATTTGCATATCTCCTCTTCAGGAGGAACTTACTCAGTCGGTTATACCACATTCTATCCGACTGTTTCAAGTCGTATAACGACCTTTATAATTTAATGCTATACATGTTGCGATTCTTATTTTCTCTCAATTTAGAAATTTTAAGTCCATCAGGGACTTTCATATAAAAATATTAGCGTCTAATAACACATATAAAAATATGGTCATGACGTACATATACTGCATATATAAATCCATAGTTTCTGCCATAGGTGTTAACTTACGGAACGTAATATAATCACTAATAGGAGAATATTTTACATCTAAATCGATGTCGGGTCTCTGCGTGAACCCATT
>BQKN01000044.1:849948-886844 GCA_022839385.1 Asparagus kiusianus
TGTCAGATCTTATTTCTTTATTTCTTCATGTGGAACTCAAAAAGTATATGACAAACAGGGTTACATATTCCAAACCACCTGAAATAGTGACAAATCCATTTTAGCCAAATAGCACCTTACAGATGTAGTAACTCTCCTATTGACTGTCAGCATGCAGCCTCAATTGTTGACAATAAATTGGAGCGGCCCCCACCTCAATTCAAATCACCGAAAGGCAGCAACCATTGTTGAAAATTTGAGAAGAAAACAAAAGAGCGGGCCCCACAGCTACAGTAAAATATTATTATTTTATTATGCATAGTGTTTTTCTAAAAACTATAAATAGGGCTCCAAATCCTTAAGGAAATCCCATCCCAGAAACAACTTCTTATATAGAAGAGTGTGAGAGAAAAAAAATAGAGAGTATCTCCTTAAAAGAGAGATTGTAACTCCAGAGTTTTCTCCTCATAGTGAATTCTTCTATCCTTGCCCGTGGACGTAGGCAATCAAGTGCCGAACCACGTAAATCTGTGTGTCCAATATTTTATCTCTACTTTTGCTCTACTATTGCTACGACCTTGCTCTATTGGGCCCGGGGTTTGTCCCAACAAGTGGTATCAGAGCCAACTTAGGGTACTTGTATATATCTACTTATCGTATGCTCTGTGGCTGCCACCAAAGGTGGATCCTCCACATCAGAAAATAAGTTAGGTTATCATTTACCCTTTGAAGGTGACGAGTACTATTCACGAGTACGGTACTATTCACAAATACGGTACTATTCACAAGTACGTTACTGTTCATAAATACAGTACTATTTACGTGAAATAGTAAGAAGTTACTATTCGTGGTAGAAGCAATGGCGGCGAAGTTCAAGATCGAGAAATTCGACGGGAGTAATTTCTCTCTGTGGAAGTTGAAGATAAAGGCTATCTTGAGAAAAGATAATTGCCTGGCGGCCATCGGTGCAAGGCCGGACGACATCACAGACGATAAGAAGTGGAACGAGATGGACGAAAATGCTATTGTAAATCTCCATCTGGCATTAGCAGACGGGGTACTGTCAAGCATAGAGGAGAAGAAGACAGCAAAGGAGATCTGGGATACTCTAACAAAGCTATATGAGGCGAAATCCATGCACAACAAAATCTTCTTAAAAAGGAGACTTTACACTCTGAGGATGGCGGAATCTACGTCAATGACCGACCACATCAACACCCTAAACACACTGTTCTCCCAACTCACAACGTTGGGATATACAGTTGGTGCAAATGAACGTGCCGAACTTCTACTTCAGAGTCTACCTGACTCGTATGATCAACTCATCATCAACCTGACGAACAACGTCCTCACGGACTATCTAGTTTTCGACGACGTTGCAGCCGCTGTTCTGGAGGAAGAAAATCGGCGCAAGAACAAGGAAGACAGGCGGGCAAGTTCGCAGCAAGCGGAAGCCTTGTCGGTGACGAGAGGAAGATCAACAGAACGTGGCTCCAGTGGGAGTCATGCCCATGGTAGATCGAAATCACGAAGTAAGAAGAATATCAAATGCTACAACTGTGGCAAAAGAGGGCACGTCAAATCGGAGTGTTTGCACAACAAGAAGAGTGGAGATAAAAAGTCTTCAGAGCCATCAACATCTCAAGGATGCGTTGTCAGCATATCAGATGATGGTGAAATTCTATTCAGTGGAGCAACCACTGTTGATGAAGGCAGAAAGAAGTTTGCTGATGTCTGGCTTCTGGATTCAGCAGCCTCCTGGCACATGACCTCTCGGAGAGAATGGTTTCACAAATATGAACCTATCTCAGGAGGATCTGTATTCATGGGGAATGATCATGCCTTAGAGATTTATGGTATTGGTACTATCAAAATCAAAATGTTTGATGGTATAATACGCACCATTCAAGATGTGCGACATGTGAAGGGCCTGAAAAAGAATCTATTGTCTTTGGGACAATTAGATGAGCTCAGGTGCAAGACCCATATCGAAAATGGGATCATGAAGATTGTTAGAGGGACGCTTGTGGTGATAAAAGGAGAAAAGATAGCTGCAAATCTGTACATGCTCAAGGGAGAAACCATGCAGGAAGCTGATTCATGTGTGGCATCAACCAGCCGTGGAGAAGAACAAACCATGATGTGGCATCGCAAACTAGGCCACATGTCAGAACGAGGCTTGAAGATTCTCTCTGATCAGAAGCTGCTTCCTGGACTTAATTCAGTAGCTCTTCCATTCTGCGAGCATTGTGTTACAAGCAAGCAGCATCGACTGAAGTTCAACACATCGAGTTCTAGAAGCAAGGCTATTCTGGAACTGGTTCATTCTGATGTATGGCAAGCACCAGTTACATCCTTAGGAGGAGCAAAGTATTTTGTGTCCTTTATTGATGACTACTCCAGGAGATGTTGGGTGTATCCTATCAAGAAGAAGGCGGATGTGTTCTCAGTCTTTAAAGCCTACAAAGCGCGGGTCGAGCTTGAATCTGAGAAGAAGATCAAGTGCTTGAGGTCAGATAATGGAGGAGAATACACAGACGGTGAATTCCTAGCATTCTGCAAGCAAGAAGGCATCAAAAGACAATTCAGTACGGCTTATACTCCACAACAAAATGGAGTGGCGGAGCGGATGAACAGAACTCTGTTGGAAAGAACAAGAGCTATGTTGGCTACTGCAAATCTGGAAAAAGTCTTTTGGGCGGAAGCAGTAAAAACCGCCTGTTATGTGATAAATCGATCTCCATCAACTACAATACAATTGAAGACGCCGATGGAGATGTGGACTGGCAAACCAGCTGACTATTCCAACCTCCATATATTTGGAAGTCCAGTGTACGTAATGTACAATGCCCAAGAAATTACAAAGCTGGATTCAAAATCCAGAAAATGCATATTCTTGGGGTATGCTGATGGAGTAAAGGGGTATCGCCTGTGGGATCCCACTGCCCACAAGGTTATTATCAGCAGAGATGTTATCTTTGTAGAGAACCAACTACAAAGTGAAGAGAAAGAAAGCAGTTCGAGGAAGGACTCAGAGACTGTAGCTGTTCAGGTAGAAGATAATCCGAATTCTTCTGAAGCAACACCGGAGCATGATGTACAAGAACCGGTCGAGTCCGAGGCTCCAGAAGTTCGAAGGTCAACTCGTGAGAGAAGACCACCGACTTGGCACTCGGAGTATATTACGGAGAGTAATGTTGCATACTGTCTTCTAACAGAAGATGGAGAGCCATCAACTTTTCATGAAGCTATAAATGGCACAGATGCATCTTTATGGATGGCAGCAATGCAGGAAGAAATTGAAGCTCTTCATAAGAACAAGACTTGGGAACTTGTGTCACTGCCACAAGGAAGAAAGACCATTGGAAACAAATGGGTCTATAAAATCAAGCGAAACGGCGATGATCAGGTGGAGCGATATCGTGCTAGATTGGTGGTAAAAGGATATGCTCAGAAAGAAGGTATTGATTTTAATGAAATATTTTCTCCTGTAGTTCGACTAACAACAGTCCGAATAGTCCTGGCTATGAGCGCTATATTTGACTTACATCTAGAACAACTAGATGTGAAAACAGCATTTCTTCATGGAGATCTTGAAGAAGAAATTTACATACTCCAACCAGAAGGTTTTGAAGAAAAAGAAAAAGAGAACTTGGTTTGCAGATTGAACAAATCTCTGTACGGTCTAAAGCAGGCGCCGAGGTGTTGGTACAAGAGATTTGATTCATTCATCATGAGCCTTGGATACAATAGACTTAATTCAGACCCTTGTGCATATTTCAAGAGGTTTGGTGAAAATAACTTTGTTATCTTATTGTTGTATGTTGACGATATGTTGGTTGCAGGCCCCAACAAAGATCGTATAAAAGAATTAAAGGCTCAGTTGGCTAGGGAATTTGAAATGAAGGATTTAAGATCTGCAAACAAAATTCTAGGGATGCAAATTTACCGAGACAGAATTAATAGGAAGATTTGGCTTTCTCAGAAGAACTATTTGAAGAAAATCTTGCGACGCTTTAACATGCAAGATTGTAAGTCAATTTCAACCCCACTTCCTGTTAATTTCAAGTTATCCTCCAGTATGAGTCCTAGCAGTAAAGAAGAGAGGATGGAGATGTCTCGAGTACCGTATGTATCAGCAGTGGGAAGCTTAATGTTCGCGATGATTTGTGCAAGACCAGACATTACACAAGCAGTGGGAGTGGTTAGTCGATACATGGTGAATCCTGGTAAAGAGCATTGGAATGCTGTAAAGAGGGTTCTAAGATACATTCAAGGAACCTCAAATGTTGCATTATGTTATGGGGGATCTGATTTTATTGTCAGTGGATATGTTGATTCTGATTATGCAGGTGATCGTGATAATAGCAAATCCACCACAGGCTATGTGTTTGCACTTGCTGGCGGAGCTGTAAGCTGGATTTCAAAACTGCAGTCAGTTGTGGCTACTTCAACAACAGAAGCAGAGTATGTAGCAGCTACGCAAGCTAGTAAAGAAGCGATGTGGTTGAAGATGGTGCTGGAGGAACTCGGCTATGAACAAAAGAAGATATCTTTATTTTGTGACAGTCAGAGTGCTTTGCATTTGGCAAAAAATCCAGCCTTTCATTCAAAGACCAAACACATTCGAGTTCAGTATCACTTCGTTCGTGAGAAAGTGGAAGAAGGAACAGTGGATATGCAGAAAATTCACACCAAAGACAACCTAGCAGATTTTTTGACAAAAGCAGTCAGTACTGACAAATTCATTTGGTGTCAATCCTCCTGTGGTCTGTCAGAGACGTAAGCAACATGAAGATGGCAAGATAGAAAGAATGATGTGAATATTGATTGATATTCAATCAAATCTTCAAGTGGGAGATTGTCAGCATGCAGCCTCAATTGTTGACAATAAATTGGAGCGGGCCCCACCTCAATTCAAATCACCGAAAGGCAGCAACCATTGTTGAAAATTTGAGAAGAAAACAAAAGAGCGGGCCCCACAGCTACAGTAAAATATTATTATTTTATTATGCATAGTGTTTTTCTAAAAACTATAAATAGGGCTCCAAATCCTTAAGGAATTCCTATCCCAGAAACAACTTCTTATATAGAAGAGTGTGAGAGAAAAAAAATAGAGAGTATCTCCTTAAAAGAGAGATTGTAACTCCAGAGTTTTCTCCTCATAGTGAATTCTTCTATCCTTGCCCGTGGACGTAGGCAATCAAGTGCCGAACCACGTAAATCTGTGTGTCCAACATTTTATCTCTACTTTTGCTCTACTATTGCTGCGACCCTGCTCTATTGGGCCTCGGGTTTGTCCCAACATTGACATCTCACATTCTTTTCCCCATCCAATTATGCTTTTGCATTTCCACAGTAAGAATTTTATTGGTAAACCTTCAAAAACTTAATATCTGGCTTCTGCAGGAGAGACATTTTTATCAATGGATTTATTAAATGGACAAATACTATGGTCATTATTCAAAATATTAATAAAATATTTAACGAAGAATAAAACAAAAATTTTCACTAGAGTGGAGACATATTTATCAATGGATTTATTAAACGGACAAATATATGGTCATTGTTTGAAATATTATTAAGAGATTTTAATTAAAGCGTAAAGCAAAGCATCTCTATGTACAACTGTCATGTAAATTGAAAAGAAACTATAATTCCTTTTAAGCAAGTCTAAATTCCTTCTAAACTTGATACATCATTGTATTTTACCATTTGACTTTTTTTATTGAATATTAGCCTTCCAGATCTTTCATGTTTTGAAATTAGTCCCCCAAATCTTCATATTTTGAAATTAGTCCCCCAAATCATTATGTTTATTGAAATTAGTTCCCCAAATCTTCATATTTTGAAATTTCCTCCAAATCCTTTAAGTAGTCCCCCAAATCTTCATATTTTGAAATGTCCCCCAAATCCTTAAGTGTTCCAAAATTAGTTCCTCTATTTAGCCCCGAATTGAAAGATTTGGGGGACTATTTTAAAAATATGGAGATTCGGGGGACAAATTCAAATACTTAATGATTTAGGGGACGGATTTCGAAATGTGAAGATTTGAGGGACTAATTTCAAATTATGATAGATTTGGTCAAATATAAAAAAAAAAACCCTTTATCATTTTGCATACTTTACCAAGATGAAATAGAAACATTTCTGTCTCTAAAAACGTTAATGTCGTAATAATTATCCTTTTAATCAAATGGCAAATAGAATGCATTTTTTCTAGCTACTTGATCAGTTTTTGGTTTTCTCCCTCGTAGTATTATTTAATTGCTGATTCATTTTGGTTGACTTATCTTTGTATAGGATATAGCAGGCAGAAAGGTGTTGAAGAGTCACTATTTGTACATGGCAGCTTCAAAGATTCAAGCCCTATGGAACCACCCAGCAGGCCCTAAAACTAGTTATCTTTCTAAAACACACAAAACACATGCTTCCACATTCACATGGTCACACACACACAAGTTCACGTGGTCACAGACACACATTCACATGGTCACACGACAACAATTATTTATGCCCTTTTCATTTTCAGCTTTCTATTGTAAACATGCCAAATGTATTAATTATTTACCATACGAACTGAACTTGAAAAGCATCAAATTATGGGGGAAACATGGCTATTTTTAACAGTTGTTTCTCTTTGACTAGACTATTCTTCACTCTACTTGCAACCTGAAATGAAACTTTAGGAAATCTCTAAAGGATAAAAAAGGGTTTCAGATTTCTATTTTTTTTCCCTAAATATCTTCTTTACGTTAGATAGTTTGTCATAAAAGAAGATATCCCTACTAATTGAGCAGCAGCAACGCATTTAGTAACTGCCATTTGCAGCTCATGTTTCAATCCAGCTGACAACTCAGATCAAGATTTTCCTTTATATCCCTTTCCTGAGAGTTTAGATTAGTGTATCAAAGATGCATGCGAAACCCTACGATGAGGGGCATTGGCAACGCGCCCCCGTATTTGATGCGAGATGCTTTGCAAATGCAAGGCAATGCCATTTTGCGCTTCCCAAGCGCTCCGAGGGAAGTGCGGCACATGCAAGACTTAATTAGCCTCATGTATTTTTGCTCTTTGAGATTTCAGTGGATACCTAATAATCGATATCTCAATAAGGAAAGTAAGCATATTATGTTTTTTTATTAGCCCAATTGAGGATCCTAAATGGCTTTCATTTACTATTTAATTTTTCTTTGATGTCAGTCTTGATTTGACTTTTGATTTGGAGAAGTAAGAACTTCTCTACTATGTTAGGTCAGCATTATGAATAATACCTTATTTTGTAATTTGCAGGACTATTATTTATCTTAACATATTTCTATCTCAATAAGGAAAATAAGCATATTATGCCTTTTTATTAGCTCAATTGAGGATCCTAAATGGTTTTCATTTACTATTTAATTTTTCTTTGATGTCAGTCTTGATTTGACTTTTGATTTGGAGAAGTATGAACTTCTCTACTATGTTAGGTCAGCATTATGAATAGTACCTTATTTTGTAATTTGGAGGACTATTATTTATCTTAACATATTTCTATGTGAAAATTCATAAACATGTTCTTTTGTGCTTGATTATCTATCTTGAAAAATTGTGTGCGGTGCACACCCTGCTTTACTTGAGGGTGCGCATCACATCATGCCTTGTGCATTTGCGCGTAAAGGGACTTTGCGAAATGCCTTGCGCCTTGCATCTTGCGCATTGATAACACTAGTTTAGGTTACTAGCTTAATTGCACTTAAATACCTTGTAGTTTCCCCTCCTTTTGCACTTATATACCCTTAATTGTTTTCGGCAACACTTATACACCCTGCAGTTTTTTGAAATTTGCAATTTTATTATCCTCGGCCTGAAAATTCTCATGCAACACTGGCATACTAATTTTAAAACATTTTTAACTCTTAATATTTGGTTAATTCTTTGTTGAATTTCAACATCCTATTTTAAAATAGAACTAGGATAGTTTTAAAATAAAATTATTGTAGTTTCAACTGTAAATTTTACAAAAATGAAGGGTTAAACTGTTATAAAATTGGCATTTGAATGTTACATGAGAATATTTAGGAGGAAATTCTCGCGGTTGCATAACTAAAGGTATTTAAGTGCTAATTTTACAAACTATGGGGTATATAAGTGCTACTAAAAACAAGTAGGGGAACTATAGGGTATTTAAGTGTGATTAAGCCTCATAAGAATACGAAGACATCACCATTGTTGCTTGATTAGGTAATTCATAAAGAATCATATATCTGCTCTCTTCCTCATGAAATAAAGCTTTACACTAAGATGACTATCTGGAGAAATAGTACTTCTTGATACCTGTTTGTACAAGTATTTTTCATATCCCTCTCACGGATAAATAATTAATAAAATTGCAGTTCACTTTTGGGCTCCAACCTTTAAGTGGGGTATCAGCATTGCCAATATTGCAGACTTCGCCAAGCCACCAGAAAAGATCTCCTATCCTCAACAAGTTGGTATGTATAGACTACATAGTAGTTTGATATTTAACTGTAATGTCTCTTTGTAATATGGAGGAATCATTTTATTTCCATCCCTACTATATTTTAAGACTTTATATCTATCTTTGTAAATGATGTCCAGCTGTTACTTGCACCGGAGTTATTTGGTCACGTTACAGCATGGTGATTACACCGGTAAGCCGAAATTCTACTGTTATAACCTTTTGCTTTATAGCTATCATCTTGCAAGAGACTGCTTTTGGAAAACTTGAATTTACTTGATTCTCCATTCCATAATTAGGCACATTACTTGGAATAGATACGGTAAGAAGGTATTGTGTTATAATCATGGTCAACATTTTCTTCTTATTATTCTTATTCATAGTTGAACACTATTCCCCGAAAGCCGAAAAAATTAATTAAGATCACAATCGGTAGGATCACGTTGTAACTAGCATTTGAAGAAAGCATTGTAGCTTTTCAAATCTCAGGTACACTGGGAAATAATGGCACTAGAGATTCTGTTGTACCTTGTTGGGAAACCATGAAAATTCTGATCGCCTCCTTGGACATATTTCTTTTTTCCTAATTTTCATGTTTCTAATTTTTTGTTTAAACCTTAGGTCTATAACAATCTACTTTGGCTACGAAATGTTTATTGACTTGCGGTTTTATGGTCACAACTCGCCAAATTCTATATCAAGACAAAACACAAAGTATAAGTATCTTGAGACGTGGAAAGAGATGGGGATTCAAGCCCTCTTAATTATGGGCATAGTTAAGTGCTGTGAGCCTCCAACCTTTTCTGCATGGCAAGGGGTTTTCTTTTCAATTATCTTGAAAATCTAAAGATGATAGGCTAATCTTGCGAAAGACTTGAATTTTGGAAGAAGGGGAATCAAGTCATAACAGAGTAGAACTAAATGACACACATTCCCAATATAATCCTCGGAACCTTGGAGACAATGTAAAAGTTGGCATGAATGTTGGATAAGATGTGGCCAACATCTTTAGCACCCGCTAAAAACTGTTTCTTTTTTTGGAATATTTAAAAACTCATGTAAACTTAAGTGGATTGTTCCACCTACCTTTTTGTCCATTGAATTTGCTTTGAGATGCATGTTGACGTGTGATACACATCTCAGGACCATTACACACAAACATATCAAAGTAAATCCAAGGGATTAAAAATTTGATGGATAGAGTCGACAGTCCATGTAAGTTTACATGAGCTTCAGTATATATGTGTGTGCATCTCTCTATATGTATATATATATGTATATATATATATATATATGACATGGACTGTTTTAGCCTTGATACGACAAAGCTAGCACGTAGGGAATAATGTATGGACAGAGGAGAGGATATAGATACTGCATTTAACTATATCTTCTTCTTCATTTACATATATATATCAAAAGAAAAATAGTAAAACAGTAAAAAAGGAAGCAAGAGAATAGGCAACGGAAGAAAATGAAGAACTTTAAAGCAAACTAGATAGTAGTATTAGCAGAAAGTAACTTACATACCGAAATAGCTTTACAAACTACGAGCTGGAAGATCAACTGGCCAGCATCGGAGTAGTAGTACTACTCCACACCTTACACACTTATCTTACAAACATCCAAAAGAGAAAACTTCAAAGCAAAGTTCACTCAAATTTAAAAGAAAAATAAGAATAGAAAACAAGAGGAAGCTCTAAGAGATTTTTTCTCTTCATTCTCCAAAAAGTCTCCCTTAATTTCATGAACTTCATCTACTTTTATAGAGTTTTTTAAGATACTATGCTTAGATGCTTTGTCATGTTATGTGGGACCTACAATAACAAAGTTTTCAAAATCTATCATGAAAATAGTTTATAGAGTAGCCATTGTAGTATAAGTAGGTAGGGGACACAAATTTTTTCATGCTTAGGTATTCAAGGTGGAAATCCGATGTAGAAATATCAACGTACTGTATGCAGTCTTTTCTGTCAGAATTGTGGATAACTGCTTCTTTTAGTTGTGATTCAAAATTAGATTAGAGTTTATTATCTTAAACTAGAAAAATATATTGGTTAAAATGATTGACTTGATTCTTAAGTCGCTAGGATTAATTAGAGTTTTACCATAATTTAATGGCATGTCACATATTTTCTCATGTATGAGTTATTTCCTCTGTCAAATCACCGTTGATTGATATCCTATCTGAAGAAGGGAGTTCATTTTCTTAGTAGTGTCTTGCTGCCATAAAAATGTCCTATACTTCTCTTATTTCTGGACCAATTGGTGTATTGGTCATCCATCATTCTACTACTACTTTGGTTGCCATTGTCTGAGAAATTTCTCCCGTATTAATGTTTATGCAGATAATTTGAAGCCCATCTGTCATATAATATGCATAATCTTCGATTAAATATTCAAGTTTTTTTGTACAAGTGGATGATAGTTTGGAAACAATCCAACCCTATGTCATAGCATTTTTCATGAAACAAATTATGGGAATGAAGTCTTTGAGATCGTAGAAATTTTTCATATCTACAAACTTGGAAAATATTCAAAGCGGCTTCTCTCATGTAATTAGCTGTAATATTGAATTGAATGTACGCAAGACTCATAGGAGATAGGAAGATAGCTATCTTGATAATGACTGACAATCCTTTAAACCTCACTGGATTGTAGAAAGATGGGGGACCTCTTGTAATTCTTAATTCAGAGACAGTTACTGCTTCTATGTGAGGTATATATGTAGGAATTTCATGGAGATTTACAGCAAATCTAGGAGAGTAATATATTGTAAGAATCGTAAGCTTTGTGATTGTTTAGAAGGAGAATGATATTATTTTCTTCTACTTTTTCCTTCATAACATTTTGAATGTCTTGAAGCAAAATATTTAGTTTGGACCATAATTGCTTTTGGTTTAGACGTTCTATCCAGATATTTTCTTGAATGTATTCTGGCACTTCAAGAATTTGAAACATCTCATTAGATGTTGATGTCACCTTACTAGAATAAGGATAGAGATAATTAATCTCATATGAAAGATCTATAAATATTTCTCGTACCTTATTATTTGGTTTAATATATTTCTCATCCTTTTCTTCTAGAAGATGGATTAAATGAGTCATGTAAACCCTAACTTGCTTTTTCTCTTGAGTACATATACAGTTCCATATATCATTGACGATCATATATGGAAATATTTGTTATTTCTTATTTCAATGGAGTTGGGCACAAAGGCCCTTTATACACCTAAGGAGCTGAATATGGTTCCTTGATTACAGGAATGGAATCCCTCTAAAATAGCAACTAACCTATCATAGAAGATATGTACAACTATATAAGATTTGAAAATAATATTCAGATCCTCTAAAAATAGAAACTAATTATAACAAAGAAATAAATCCTAACTAACTCCTATTTACAATGAATCCTAATATTTCTACACCCCCCTCAAGCTGGGGAGTATATATTGATCATTCCCAGCTTGGAGCATAGATTTTCAAATGTAGGCCTTTGGAGAGCTTTAGTTAGGATATCTGCAGTTTGCTGTTGTGATGGCGTATATCCAAGGTTGATGATTTTTGCTTCAATCTTCTCGTTTATGAAATGTCGATCAACCTCAATATGCTTTGTTCGATCATGATGGACAGGATTCATTGCAATGCTTATAGCTGCCTGGTTGTCGCACAAGAGTGTGATTGACTCTGAGTTCTCAACTTTGAGTTCGTTGAGCAATCTTTTAAGCCACATTCCTTCGCATATTCCTTGTGACATGACACGATACTCAGCTTCTGCACTACTCCTTGCAACAACGGATTGTTTCTTACTTCTCCACGTGACGAGATTGCCCCACACAAATGTATAGTAACCTGAGGTGGACCTCCTATCAGAGAGAGATTCGGCCCAATCTGCATCGGTGAACACCTTGATTCCTCTATCTGAACCTTTTGCAAATGCTAGTCCTTTCCCCGGTGTACTTTTAAGATATCTCAGAATCCGATATGCTGCCTCCATATGTTCCTCTGTAGGGTTGTTCATAAATTGGCTTACAACACTCACTGAGAATCCTATGTCTGGTCTTGTATGGGAAATGTACATTAGTCTTCCTACTAACCTTTGGTACTGCCCTTTATCTACCGGTGTACTGCCCTGTTTGGATCCTACTTTGTTGTATGGATCCATTAGTGTGTTAGCTGGTTTACTCCCTAGCATTCTTGTCTCTTTTAGGAGATCAATGACATACTTCCTTTGAGAGATGAAGATTCCTTTCCTTGATCTAGCGACTTCCATTCCAAGGAAATACTTTAAATTTCCGAGATCTTTAATCTCAAATTCCCTTGACAAGAGGTTTTTCAGACGGGTAGCTTCTATGTGATCATTGCCGGTCAGGACTATATCATCAACATAGACAATGAGAATGGTTTCCTTTGATCCGAGGTGTGGTTGACATAAAGGGTGTGATCCGCTTGGCATTGAGAGTATCTAGTCCCTTTGAGAACCTTAGAGAACCTATCGAACCATGCTCGAGTGGATTGTTTGAGGCCGTAGAGGGACTTTCTGAGTTTGCATACTTTGCCTTGAGTAGCCTTTGTGTTGAAACCTGGTGGAATGTCCATAAAAACTTCTTCCTCAAGGTCACCATTGAGGAAGGTGTTTTTGACATCAAGTTGGTATACCGGCCAATCTAGGTTTGTAGCGATAGATAACAAGACTCTGATGGTGTTTAACTTGGCAACCGTTGTGAAAGTCTCTTGGTAGTCTATTCCGTATGATTGAGTGAACCCTTTAGCTACCAAACGCGCCTTGTATCTCTCAACTGTCCCATCAGCCTTATATTTAACAGAGAAGATCCATTTGCAGCCTACTGTTCGTTTTCCTGGAGGAAGAGCTGTAATCTCCTATGTCTGGTTCTTCTCTAAAACCTTGATTTCTTCAAATGTGGCATCCTTCCACGCTGGGATTTCTAGAGCCTCATGAACAGAGGTGGGAACCTGAATTTCATCAAGTCTAGACACAAACACACGGTAATTG
Source organism: Asparagus kiusianus (assembly GCA_022839385.1). Taxonomy (NCBI): domain Eukaryota; kingdom Viridiplantae; phylum Streptophyta; class Magnoliopsida; order Asparagales; family Asparagaceae; genus Asparagus; species Asparagus kiusianus. The sequence continues at coordinate 863,403 of BQKN01000044.1, forward strand.
GGTGACAATTCCTTATAAGATATGAAATTTTTTATTGGATGTGAAGTGTAGGTCCGAACCCCCTTCCTTAGAGCAATAGGTAGTTCCGAATTATAAACATTAGTAGATTCACTAGGAAGCATACCTTGAGATTCGTCAGGAGTGCGACTCGGTTGAGACTCATGGCACGGTTGGGATTGTACAGTTTGTACTTCCTTATCCTCTTTCCTTCTTCGAGAATAGACAATGAGTTCTTTTTGAGGACTAAGATGTGTGTTTCTTGGTTCTGTTGGTGAAGTTTGGTCTGCTGAAGGTTGAGTGAAACCTGTTTGGATAGGTTCAGGCACATGTGTTGAGAGAATTGGAGCTATTTGGATTGTTTCGGTAGGAATTGAAGAAAGGACTTGGAATTGAATTGGCTCAGTGTGAATACCTTCACTCATGAGAGGATGTTCTGTCATATTTCCCCCCTGAACAGCCGTGTAGAATGGTTTGTTTTCAAAGAAAGTGACATCCATGGAGGTGAAAAATTTCCGTGCAGAAGGGTCATAACATTTATACCCTTTTTGATTTGGAGAATAGCCGAAAAAGATGCATTTGGAGGCTTTGGGGTCAAGCTTGCTTCTGTGATGTGGATGAATATGTACGAAGACTGTACACCCAAAAATTTTGGGAGATATATCTAAGATGAGGTGAGTGTGAGGAAAGGACTGTAGAAGAACCTGGCATGGGGATTTGAATTTCAAGACACGAGATGACATCCGGTTAATCAGATAGGTAGCAGTGAGAATTGCATCTCCCCAGAAGTGTTTGGGAACATTGGAAGTGAAGAGAAGGGATCAAGAGGTTTCAAGTAAGTGTCTATTTTTCCGCTCGGCAACCCCATTTTGCTGAGGGGTGTCGACACACGAGCCTGGATGCATAATTCCTTGCTCAGAAAGGTAGCTGCCAAGAATGTTGTTAAAGTAATCAGGGCCATTATCGGTTTTAAGGACTTGGATATTTGTTTGGAACTGAGTTTTTATCATTGTATGAAATTTTATGAAGAGATTTTTGGTTTCTGATTTTTCCTTCATTAGAAATACCCAAGAGAGACGAGTATGATCATCCACAAAAAGTAAAAACCACCTAGCCCCTAAGAGAGACGAGTATGATCATCCACAAAAAGTAAAAACCACCTAGCCCCTATTACATTGCTTACTCTTGTTTTTCCCCAAATGTCACTATGTATTAAAGAAAAAGGGTGAGATTGTTTGTGTGATTGAGGTGAATAGATTGCACGGGTATGCTTTGAGAATTGACAGATATCACACTGAAACAATTGAGGATTTTTATTTCTGAATAATGAGGGGTACAATCGAGATAGATAAATAAAATTGGGATGACCTAGACGATAATGTAAATTCATGATCTCACTATCTTTATTTGAATTGAAACAAATAGACTCTTGTTGGTCTTGACTTGATACGGAAAGACTGGTTGCGTGGCTGGTTGACTCGAGGTGGGTATGGCGGTGGAGTGACTTGAATCTGGTTGTATTTTAAGGTGGTACAGACCTGCATGGATCTCAGCATTGCCAATCATCTTCCCCGAGTCCAAATCCTGAAAAACACAAGTGTTGGCACAAAAGTTAGTTATGCAGTTACTATCCTGAGTGAGTTTACTAATAGATAATAAATTGCAAGTGAGATTAGGAACAAAGAGGACTGATTTGAGAGTGATATTCGGTGACACTATGATGGCACTGTTTTAAATATCGGCCGATAATCGATATTATCGGCCGAGTTATCGGATTTGGGAGCTCTCCGCTAGGATAAATTGGATTTTTAATCGGTTATCATTTTTGTAGGTTTATCGGCGATTTATCGGCGTTATCGGTACTTATCGGCTGATAAGTAAGACTTTTTTATCGCGATTATTGGGATTATCGGCCCATTTTGACTAACATTATATTTTTTAAAGGCTATGATGCAAGTTTCGCTTTCTACAATTTGTTAGTGATTCTAAACATGATTTATATTTTGGTATGTTTATATTTCATTAAGCATGATTAGATTATATTTTTTAATTGTTATATTATATATACACATCATCCAGTATATCACTCCGATAAATACTACTTATCCCCGATATATCCCCGATTTCCGCTATCCGATAAGGATTTTGGCCGTCCGATAAATCCCCGATAACCGATATTTAAAACCTTGTATGATGGAGCCGAGGCCTGTTACTTTGGAGCTGCTTCCATCGGTAATATGAACAAATAAGTTTGAGGAGCACGGTTTTAGATCATCAAACAACTGTGAGTTTCCTGTCATGTGATCTGAGACGCCGGAATCCACTATCCAGGATTGTGAAGATTCATTTAAAACAGTAAAGGCTGCTGGTTGAATACCTGTTTGAGCAATATTTCCTGTACTTGAAGTTGAAGAAATCAGAGAGGAGGATTGTTGCACTGAGTTAAACATCTTTTGCAGCATCTCCATCTGTTCTTTGCTGAATGGACGTGTCCCGGCTTGAAGGGGATCAGTTGTGGAAACCAAGTGTCCACGGCTTTCATAGTCATTAGCCATGCGTTTTGGTTTCCAATCGGCAGGCTTCCCGTGCAGCTTCCAACATGTATCCCGGACATGTCCAGGTTTGCTGCAGTGGTCACACCAGGGCCTTCCACTTCTGGGCCTATTTTTATTTGATGATGAGTGATTCCCTCCTGGCCGTGAATTTGAGTTGTGATATGCGGGTCCTCGTGCAGCAAGAGCGGATCTATCAACCTGTGGGTTTGAAGGGGATGTACCCATCATGACTTTCTTTCGGTTTTCTTCTCTTCGGACCTCTGAAAAGACTTCCCTGATTGGTGGCAGTGGTTTGGTTCCTAGAGTTCGTCCTCGGACTTCATCCAGATCCTTGTTTAGTCCCATAAGGAACTTGAATATTTTTTTTATCTCTACCATTCTCTGAATTTTAGCTTGGTCTTCAGAGCACTTCCACTCATGGACTTCGTAAAGATCTAACTATTGCCAGTACCGAGTCAATAAATTGTAATAGGCAGTGACGGATAATTCTCCTTGACGTAAATCATGGAGAGTGCTTTCGATGGCGAATAATTCTGCAGTGTTGTCGTTGCTAGAGTACGTATCTCGGGCAGCATCCCAAATTTCTTTTGCAGTTGAGTAAAGAAGAAAATTTTCCTAGATTTCTATGGTCATGGAATTGATTAGCCATGCCATCACCATACTGTTTTCGGATTTCTAGGTTTTAAAACTAGGTTCATCCGGTTTAGGAGCAGCAACAGCCCCCGTGAGGTGATCATCCTTGCCTTGCCCACATATGTACAGCATAAGAGACTGTGACCATTGGAGGAAATTATGGCCATTTAATCTATGGATTGTAATGGGAAGAAAACTATCAGAGTTTCCATGGTGATTTGAGAGAGATTGCTTTGGACTGGATATGACTTCAGATTGGGATTAGGTTTCGGCGGCCATGCCAGACTTTAGGATTGAGATGGAGAGGCTAATTAGTGTTTCAGTTTAGCTCTGATACCATGTGGAAATATATGTTATTTCTTATTTCAATGGAGTTGTGCACAAAGGCCCTTTATACACCTAAGGAGCTGAATATGGTTCCTTGATTACAGGAATGGAATCCCTCTAAAATATCAACTAACCTATCATAGAAGATATGTACAACTATATAAGATTTGAAAATAATATTCAGATCCTCTAAAAATAGAAACTATTTATAACAAAGAAATAAATCCTAACTAACTCCTATTTACAATGAATCCTAATATTTTAACAATATATTAATACTTAATCCTGATGAATCAGAATCATCATAAATAGCAGTTAGCTCAAGGTTATTTTAATTCCTATGAGTTTTCTATTTTTAGAAAATTCTTTTTCTCGAGTAGGAATTGAAGAAATTGAGGCACGACGCTCATCATTAGGCTCAAGAGCGATCTTTCTACAAGATGAAAATTTGACTTTTACATCACCATTGTGATGTTCAACAATTTTTTGAAAGTTAGAATTTTCAGGTGGCTTAGGTTCAACTATTTGATTTAATTTCCAAACAAAAGGAAGTTGAATTTCATTTCATTTTAAGGTATTTAGAACTATGATGTTACTTTTTGGCATGAGTAAAAAACAAAGTAGTAGTTTCTTTCTCAGGATTAACATTTGCTAATGGTGTGAGAATATCTATAGCTTTGTAACAAATTCTATAGGTCAAAGCTATATTTTCAAAATTGAGCATGAGTAAAAAACAAAGTAATATTTTCTTTCTTAGGATTAACATTTGCTAATGGTGTGAGAGTATTCATAGCTTTGTAATAGATTCTATAGGTTAAAGCTATATTTTCAAAAAATATAGCTATATTTCAATTCTGAAAAATATAACTTTTACATATAAAATCTATTACAAAGCTATGGATATTCTCACACCATAAGCAAAGGTTAATCCTGACAAAGGAGCTACTATTTTATTTCTTACTCATGCTAAAAATAACCTGATTGTTCTAAGGACCTTAAAATGGAATGAAATTCAACTTCCTTCTATTTGGAAATTAAATCAAGTAATTGAACCTAAGCCACTTGAAAATTTTAACTTCCAAAAAATGTTGAACATCCCAATAGTGACGTAGAAGTCAACTTTTCATCTTTTAGAAAGATCACTCGAGTCTGATGATGAGCATCGTGCCTTAGTTTTTTCGATTCCTACCCGAGAAAACTTTTTTCTCTAAAAATAGAAAACCCATAGGAATTAAATATAACCTTGAGCCAACTGCTATTTATGATGATTCTGATTCATCAGAATTAAGTATTAATGTTATCAATAATTTTGATGATAGACCTTCTTTCGAGATTGATAAAGATTTTTTAAGAAAAGATTTTAACTCTTCCAAAAATAAACACAAGAAAAAAATGCTTTTATACAACTTATGAAGAAGATTTTAGATCATCTATTTGAGCATTATATTACGATTGTATGTGTACCATAAGAAAAAATATACATTTTTTCTTATGGTATGAGGTCATTTACATTGAAGGTATAAAAAATTCCCTTAAGCATTTACCTATTGTAAACCATGCCTACATATTAAAAAGAACTTCTAAGACATGGAAAATAGAAAAACATAAAGAAGTTGAGTCTTTGCATCACCTCTTGAACTAATAAAATTTGGAAAAGAAAAAGAAGAAGTGAAGGCTGCTCTACTTAAAATCCTTGAATCAAATTCCAACACAGCCTAACAAGATCATATCTCCTTGGTAATTGAACAAAATAACTTTACCAATATTCATCTTCGAACAGTAGGTAAACAAACAGATAGGATTGAAAACATGCTTCCATACATAAAAAACCTATCACCAACTAGATGTCTATACCACCTTTTGCTCCTCAAACTTTCACTGAGAACATCAAATTAGGAAAATAATAGACCTTTTAAACTTAGTGAAAAAATGAGTAATCTTTCTGAAGAGTTAATTAAAACACACATCTCTAAATAAATCTACAGTCATTAATGTTTTATTTGAATTTGAGTCCCAGTTTAATGATATAACTGATTATCCATCAGATCATAATAAACCTTTGCAAATACAAACATTAAAAACCACCCTTATAGCTCAAAAATTATTATAGGAGACCTACGCCTGCTGTTATGCAATTTGAATAAATAACTGATTATCATAAAGATAAATTTTGATAGAAATTCTCTTATCGAGTGGAACCTTGATGGTTGCACTGAATATCAAACGGTACATCTGCTACAAGAAATGCTTATCTATGCTAATGCTTGTAGACAACAAGATAATATTAAAAAACCAGTGCAAGCGATATTTGTTCCTCTTTTTTGGATCAGCTATAAGGTTGGCGGGATCGTTATCTCACTACATCAGAAAGAAACAACATTCTAAATAATTATAAACAGAATTAACTAGGAGAGCCAATTCTTTATGCAAATGGAGATCATATTAGTGATGCGATCTACACTTTGCTCCTTTCTATTTACCATCATTTTTTGGGTTTAGCTTATAGCCTTCAAGATAAAGTTAGAGAACAATTTATAAATTTTAGGTGTAGAACTCTTACAGACATCAAATGATATAAAGACTTTTTTCTTTCTAAAGTTTACAAACTACATGATTGTAATAATCCTATTTGGATAGATTATTTTATTTCAGGTCTTCCACCCTTATTTGCCAAAAGACTAAGAGAATCTATTAAAGAACAATGTAATGGACATATACCTTAGGCTCAATTTCCTTTTGGAGAATTAATTGAAAGAGTAAACACCATTGGTTTAAAACTTTGTAATGATGTTAAAAATAAATGTAAATTAAAAAAGTCAAAACCTTTGGGTAAAAGGGAGTTAGGAGATTTTTATTTATTAGTTTGATCCAAGGTTTTAAATATCAGATATCGGATTCATGTCGGACAGCCAAAATTCGTGTCGGATAGCAGAAATTAGGGATATATCGGGGGACATATACTAAATATCGGATTGTTATATCGGATGGATTTCTACTCAATTTTGGTCATCAAGATGGAATGCACTTGTCTTGTTATAACTTATCCTACTTGAGTTGAGTATTCATCATCAAGACACGAGTCGTTTTCCATATCTTAAAGGTAAACATTAGAATATTATGCTAACAAATAAATAAAATACACATTCAAACTAGAACTTTCGAAGTGCCATGCATGAAATTAACATAAAGTAAAGTGCCTTGTATAAAATTGACATAAAGTGTTAAGACTTTGAATTGATTTTAATTTTCAAGCTACGGTTCAAACTTATTGTTTACATCACGCTTTTATGTATTCTTAATTTCAATTTGTAGAGACGAGGATGAATGAGAGGAGATCGCGGCGAAAAGGAGAGCAATATTTTTTTCTTTGTCCTAATTTGTATTATATGCTATCGGGTTACTATGGGAACAAAAGGCTAAAAAAAAGAATTAATCAGGTTTGGATTTTGAGTACTAAACCCAAACCCCAATACTTATCAACTTAAAAAAATCGACCTTTTTCCGATTTTTCAAGGTTGAAAATCGACCAATATGTCCGTAATATCCTCCGAAATGACCGACATGGACCTCAAAAATGATATCCGATTTGAAATAGTCATATCAGTGTTACTCTAGCCTCTGATCCGACATGTCCGACATGTCAGCCGACATTTAAAATCATGGTTTGATCTACAAATGGAAAACCTAAGAACTAAAAATTATAAAAAAACACAAAGACCTAGAATGAATAAAAATAACAAAAGAAAATCCTCTAGAAGAAAGTTTTCAAAAAACTTCAGAAAAAATAAAAATAAAAATAATACAAAAACTCCTACATTTTATAAATGCAAAGAGAAGGGACATGCTAATAAATGTTTTCAAAAATATCTAAAAACAAAAGTTAATGAACTTCTATTAGAATCCAAAGATCTTACTACAAATGAAATCGATAAGTTCATTAATGCTTTAAAGCTTAGAGATGATGATTCATCAAATTATGATGATTAGCGCAACAATCTTTGCACTTGTTACAATAAAGACATTGTTGAATCCTCTGAAAATTCTTCAGGAACTTTTGAGTTAAATACTTTAAATAAACACGAATAGTTTATTCTTGATATAATAGGTGCGATCACTGATCCACAAGAAAAAAAAGAACCCAATTTATAACATGTAAAATAAAGGAAAAAATCTAGTAAAAGTCATTGATGAAAAGAAGAGTAATGAACACTATACTTTCTCTGAAATTTAAATAGAATTCAAAATGAAAAGAAAATTAAAAGTAAACTAAATATTAGAGAACTTCGAAAAGAATAGGGAAATATGAAGATGGAATTCTTGATCTTAAATAAAAGATAAAAATCTGTAAACTTAGAAAATAAAACTATAGAAAATTTTGAAGGTTTCAAAGAAATAAAAAACTTTGAACATGAATAAAACTCCAATGATAATGAATTTATAAATTCTATAGAAAAATATGTTGAAAATAAATGGATGTGTGATATCATGCTTAACATTATGGATGAATATTTTGTTCAACACACCGTTCTAATTGACATAAGAGCATACGTGAATTGTATTTGAGAAGATCTTGTTCCTTCTAGATTCTGTGAAAAACATCCCATCTAGTTGGCGCTGCTAATAGACAAACTCTGAACACAAGGTATAAATTTGCTAATGCTTATATTTGCAATGGTGGCCTTAAAGTGAAATTTTTATGTCTTATTTAAAGACTTTAAGCAAGGTATTATTTTGGGAACTCGTTTTGTTAATAATCTTAAGCCTTTTATTGTAGATAATCATGTCATTCATACAAATGCCACTAATCCCAATGTTTCTTTCTAGTTTAATAAAGAACCAGAAGACATATTAGTTAATAGACTATTTTTTGTCTTACATTATAAAGAAAAATTTATAAATGTTATTCCTTATAGAGGAGATGAAAATAACAATTATCCAGACTCCTTCAATATAAAAATTCTTAGTAATAAAAGAAATGTCCATTTCTCTTATATAAAAGAGTTTTCTCGTATATCCTTTGATAATAGATATTTCGACATGCCGGTCAAAATGGATGAAAATCTTTTTGTCTCTTTGTAAAAAAGAAATTGAACTCATTGAAGATAATATAATAAAAACTTTCTATGATACATATTGTTTGAACTCAGCAATTGTTTTGAACATGTCTCAAGTCAAATTATTGATTATGAGAGGTCAAATAATCTTGTATGGGTAAATTATCAGGTACCAGAATATTAAATTAATAATATTATACATGGAAAAATATTCTCAAAATTTTATATAAAAATGAGATTTTGGCAAATGCAAGTATTAGAAGAAATAGATTAAAAACTGTTCTCATCCTGCCTTTCTCTTTTTACACTTGGAGATGAAGGCTGCTAGGGTATACTTACTTTCAGCGATAATATCTAAAGTTCTTAGAATATTATCTTCACGAATGTTGAGGTTTTCTTGTATTACTGGCAAAAGCAAAAATACTCTTTTCGAAAATTTTAAAGAATGATTGAGACAATTAGATATATTTTTTCAATACTTCAACAAAATATTAAACTCAAATGCACATTTGCGAACATTTTGCGGGAGAAAGATGCCTCATTAAGCTTTAACCTTACAAGCTAAAGGAAAATTCTATCGATCAACCCAAGCGACATGCTCAATGCAAGCACCTTCCTTAAATGTTTTTATGACCCAAGACTACAATCCCCTGATTATATGACCGTCAATGATCTATAGCACAGTATATGTGCTCAAGAGAAAAAGCAAATCAGAGTTTACATTGCTCATTTAGTCCATCTTCTAAGATAAAGATGATAAGTATATTAAACAAAATAATCAGATACAAGAAAGATTTATAGATTTTTTATATGAGATTAATTATCTCTTATCCTTATTCTAATGAGGGGACATTACCATCTTATGAGATGTTTCAAATTCCTAAAAGTGCCAAAATACATTCAAGAAAATATATGCAAAGAATGTATAAACCGAGAGCAATTATGATCCAAACTAAATATTCTGCCTCAAGACATTCAAAATGTTATTAAGGCAAAAGTAGAAGAAGACTATTATTCTCCTTCTAAACAATCACAAAGTGCTCATAAATCTTTCAGCGTATAACGCTCCTAGATTTGCGGTAAATCTTCATAAAACTCCTATGTATATATCTCACATAAAAGTAGCGATTGTCTCTGAATTGAGAATTACAAGAGATCCCCCCATCTTTCTACAATCCAATGAGGTTTAAAGGATTGCCAACCATTGTCAAGACAACTATCTTCCTATCTTGTATAAGTCTTGCACACCTTCAATTCAATATTACGACTATATTACATGAAAGAAGTCGCTTTGAATACTTTCCAAGTTTGTAGATATGAAAAGTTTTTACAGTCTCAGTACTCCATTCTTACAATTGGTTTCATGAAAAATGCTATGATGTAAGGTTGGATTGTTTCCAAACTATCATCCACTTGTACAAAAAACTTGAATATCTAATCGAAGATTATGCATATTATATGACGGATGGGCTTTGAATTACCTGTATAAATATTAATACGAGAGAAATTTCTCAGATAATGGCAACCAAAGTAGTCATAGAACGATATCCACCAATTGGTCCAGAAATAAGAGAAGTATATGACGTTTTTATGGCAGCAAGACACTACTAAGAAAATAAACTCCCTTCTTCAGATGATATATATTAATCAACGGTGATTTGACGGAGGAAATAACTCATACATGGGAAAATGTGACATGCCATTAAATTATGGTAAAACTTATTAATTTTAGCGACTTAAGAATCAAGTCGATCATTTTTAACCAATATATTTACCTAGTTCAAGATAATAAACTCTAATCTAATTTTGAATCACTTCTAAAAGATGCAGCTATCCACAATTCTGGCTGAAAAGACTGCATACAGTACGCTGATATTTCTACATTAAATTCCCACTTTGAATACTTAAGCATCTAAGCATAGATTTTGAAAACTTTGCTATTGTAGGTCCCACATATCATGACAAAGCATCTAAGCATAGTATCTTAAAAAACTCTATAAAAGGGGATAAAGTTCATGAAATGAAGGGAGACTTTTTAGAGAATGAAGAGAGAAAACCTCTTAGAGCTTCCTCTTGTTTTCTATTCTTATTTTTCTTTTAAATTTGAGTGAGTTTTTCTTTGAAGTTTTCTTTTGGGTGTTTGTAAGATTAGTGTATAAGGTGTGTAGTAGTACTACTACTCCGGTGCTGGCCAATTGATCTTCCATCTCATAATTTGTATAGATATTTTGGTATGTAAGTTTACTTTCTGCTAATACTACTATCTAGTTTGCTTTGAAGTTCTTCATTTTCTTTTAGCTTCCCTTGTCTATTCTCTTGCTTCCATTTTTACTGTTTTACTGTTTTTCTTTTGATATATATGTAAACGAAGAAGAAGATATATCTATAAACAGTATCTATATCCTCTCCTCCGTCCGTACAATATTCCTTACGTGCTAGCTCTGTCGTATCAAGGCTAAAACAATCCAAGTCATATATATAGAGAGATGCGCGCTCATATATACTAAAATTCATGTAAACTTATGTGGACTGTCGACTCTATCCATCAAATTTTTAATCCCTTGGATTTAATTTGACATGCATATTTTTCTGTAATGGTCGTGAGATGTGTATCACACGTTAACATGCATCTCAAAGCAAATTCAATGGACAAAAGGTAGGTGGAACAATCCACTTAAGTTTACATAATCTTTTCAATAAATAAAAAACGGTTTTTAGCAGGTGCTAAAGATGTTAGCCACATCTTATCCAACATTCCTGCCAACTTTTACACTTTCTCCAAGATTCCAAGGGAATATATTGGAAATGTGTGTCGTTTAGTTCTGCTTTGTCACGATTTGATTCTCCTTCCAAAATTCAAGTCTTCCGCAAGATTAGCCTATCATCTTTAGATTTTCAAGATAATTGAGAAGAAAACCCCTTGCGATGGAGGCTAGGTTGGTGGCTCAGATCACTTAGTTCCTCTTACTCTCTCCTTGTTCTCTAGAAGGTTCTATTACTTTTAAATTTTAAATCCTCTTACCCTAATTTAAATTTAAATTTCATCCCTCTCTTCATAGAAAGTTCCATTTCTTTCAGTCCTCCATCTCCTTCTCAAATTTAAAATTTCATGTATGACCTTCTCAAAAATCATATAATTTAAAAAATCAAAATGCAACACAATACAAGCTAGGTAGTGGGCCTAGTGGCATATCATAAATGATGATTAATAAACTATTATATGAATTTTAAGTTCAATTTCATTCCTCCTACTAAATGAAAGCACAATAATAATTTTTTAGATGCATAAAAGATATGCATACTTTTATTTAATAAATTCTTATTATTTTGATCACGCGCATTATGCACATGCATTTTTTACTAGAAATACTATAAATACACATTAAATGAGTATAAAACGTAATTAACATGCACAAGACCAAGAACTATTTAGATAGAAGTTTAATATTACTTGCACGTGCCAATGTACTAGCATACATAGCCATGTGTGTAATAAGTAATTGCCTAAAGCCATGGGGTAAGAACTGAACCATCTAACCTTCGACATTAATATGATACAATCTGGCTATTGCTACTTGGGGAAGAGAGAACTGAGATATCATTTCCAGAACTGAGATATCATTGACCTCATATCATGAAAGTCTTTGTTCTTATTAGACTGTTGATCTCGATGCTCTGCTTCTTTCTGCCTCTATATGAGTGGACTATTTGTATAACATACAGTGCTGTTGTCCTAATAAAATGGTTTTTAGTTATAACTTTTCAGTGATTTTCTCCTTTTATATTGTTCAATTTACCATACATGAAAGGCATTCCGTTACTCTATCCTTATCTTTTTCGATTGTGTTTTTTGTGAATTGCAGAAAAATTGGAATCTGTTCAGTGTCAATGTTGCAATGGCGGGAACAGGTCTTTACCAGCTGGCTCGCAAGATCCGGTTTTGCATAGTTTCATATTAGTTCAAGAAAATTTGGGTTGGTTTCAAATTGATATGTGCATGTTACTACAAGTTTATATTACAAAATCCATGTAAATATTTATTAAAGTTTATATATAGATAATACTTATTAATTTAGATAATCCTTATTTAACTTAATGGAGGAGACATCCCTAAATAACACTGAATGGAAGAATACGATTCATGTAATTAGCCCCAAAAATTTGGTATAGAGGCTTTGTTGTTGTTTATACATAAATATTCTCTCTCTAATAGACTTAAATTATATTCCCTTGTTACGAAGAACGGGAAAAGTTTGTTTTTGTGATCTTCTCCATTTTTACTTATTTTCATGTTCTAAGCTTAAATTTACATCCTAAGGCAATGAGTGGAAGAAGCTATAAACTTGTTGTCTTTGTTAATTCAATCGACAAATGCATGAACCAATTCATGTTTCATATGGGTTCTTAAGTTCCTTCTGTCATTTTAGTATTATAGGCATTGTGTAGAAATCAGGATGGTCTTCCGAATTCTATAATTTAAGTGGTTCAGAACCTTTATATAGTGATGACTATGGTTTCATGTTTTGGCATTTAGATTATTTCAACATTCATATTCTATCATATGATCCCATATTCATCTACGCCTGTAGTAGCTTAGTACATAGTCTATTAAAGGAGATGATGCTAAACCTCTTTGCAATATTATTTGCATACTAAGAAACTACCCATTGTTAGAGGTGCGATTGAGTGAATGGCCTATCAAATATGCAATGCAATTTTATGCATGTATACCTTATAGATGTGGATTGAGAATGGTTGGTTGATAGTTGGCACTAGTATGCAGTAGATGTGTGGTGTGTTATACATCTCTAGAAACGCATGACCAATATATAACACATGCATGCTTAACTAAGTTGCACAGAAACATGTATTGTTAGGGGTACAGGTGCGGGTATGGGACACACCTAATTTGTAACATGTAGGGTACGGAGACATGGCTATACATATATTGAAATTATAATTTACATGAGACCATTATTGTTTCTCAATTTGTGTTATTACTTATTAGAAGGGTTAATTTTAGAAAACCCCCCTCAACTGTGGGGATGTCTCGGAAATCATCCTTAACTATTTTAATTCGAGAAAGCCCCTCAAGTTTGGGCATATGATACATAACCCCCTCAACTTTGAAAATTTGAAGATACGCCCCCTAAAAAAAACTATTGAGTGGTTACTAAAACCCCTCATATCTTTCAGACTTCTGACCAAACCCTCCTAATGTTGTTATTTCAAAATGTAAAATAACTGAAATATCTTTTTGAAAATCAATCCATTTCAGTTATAAAGGAACACCTAACTGGTAAAAAATAATGTACAATGCTTTTGCCTTCTCTCTCTATCTCTCATTCTGCAAAAAATCTAGGTATTTTTTTATGATCGAGAGGTATTTTGGTTTTTTCGTAGTCACACACTTGTCATGTGACATGTTAGACCTAACAATATTCATTTTTGGAGGATTAAGTGAGAAATGCCTAGGAGGATTTTCCTTAAGGGTTGTCTATGATATGCTCAAACTTTAGGGGAGTTTTCTCTAATTAAAATAGTCGAGGGGTTTTGTTGGGGGCACCCCCTAGTTTGGGATTAAGTTGAAAAAGTGTAAGGGGGGTTTCTTAAACTTTTAAGGTTGAGGGGACCATCGGCCAAATGAAATGCACAAACTTGAAGGGGGGGGGGGGGGGGGGGTATTTCGAGATATCTCTCATAGTTACGGGGTGTTTTCTAAAATTTACCTTAATTAGAAAAGATTTCCTATCACATTCTTAGGTTTCTTTTATTAGGTTGATTATTATGTTGGATACTATTTTTGAACTAGACACTCAACATCTTATACCATAGTTTTGAAGTTGGATGTGGCCTGAAACAAACCTGACTCATATATAACGAGTTTCAATAAATGGTTAGAGTTGTTGTGACTTGCTTGAGATCGATGTTGAATTTAAATAGAGAAGTTAAATACGAAAAATGTTTTTTTCTTACAAACCACCTTTAAAATAGGATTTTCCCTATAAAAACCACCTTTCAAATTTCAATTTATACATAAATCAAAAGTTTTTTTAATCAACCATGACTTGCTTTTAAATCAAGTTTTTTCCATTTTGCTGTGCCAGTTAGTTGTTAATTTCCAAGTATATTAGAGAGATGATCCTTAATGGAGGTTATGTAGGATCAATTGTTGAAAAAATAAACTGAAAGTGGGCCTAGCTAGTTGATACTTAACAAAAAAGACTTAAAAGATGGTTTATGTATAAATTAAAAATCAAAGATGGTTTCTATAGAATGATACTATTTTAAAGGTGGTTTCTAGGGAGGAAAACCCTACGAAAAATTATCACTAGCAAGAAAATTTTAACATTTGTATTTAATCCTGGTCATCTGTTATTTAATTTCCCCATTCTTGTATTTAATCTCATTGTACTAACATGATCCCTGGGCATCCAAAGTTAGGCTTGTTAGCTGGGGGAAATCCCACTCCATTAGGAGCAAAACTACTGATGAGTGAACGATTGGTGGGTTCTTTTATGTGTCACTATGATCTGTGACAAATTTTATCATAGACGCTTTAATAAAAATGGGCCAAATTACCAGATTGGTATTCTAACTTGATCATATTTTTTAATATGGTATTTATTTCTACTCTGGCATCAGTATGATATTCTAACTTGTGCCTGATGACAATGATGCCCTTTTTCTTGCTGGCGGTGAGAATTCCAATGAACTGTATTTTTGTGAAGAAACTATTTCCATCCTCGTGACTATCATAATTATTAAATCTACATGATTCTTTTCCTACAATCACCTCCAATTCAAATTTCTTCCACCCTTTTACTCCTCCACTTTCTTTCCCTCATCAACTGAGCCCCCTTATTTTCCTTCAAAATCTCTCCATTCATACCTGAACCCTAATCGAAGTTGGTGTTGATTTGGATGAAAGTTGTTAGGGTTAGATTAAGGTTTGAGTGAATTGGGTGAGGTTGAAGGAGAAGAGAGAGCTCAAAGAAGGATCTTATTGGGGTAAAAGGGTGGAAGAAAATTTTAAGTGGGAGGAAGTAGAAGGAAAATGAGGGTGTAGATACAATAATTTTGATAGATTAAGGGAATGGAAGAAATTTTTCCCAAGAAAAAAAATACAGTTTCCTAGAATTCTGATCGGCGGCGAGAAAAATGGTCTTATTGTCACCTGGGCGATAGTTAAAATACCATGTTGATGTAAGAGCAGAAATAAATACTTTACTGGAGTAGGGTCAAATTAGAATACCAATCTAGCTACTCAGCCTATAAAATGTTATGTTATTTTTCTGGTTACAACGGAGGCATCAGTGTTTGATTACTTCACAGACTTTCTTGCTGCTTGCTCAATATTTACGAAATTTATCTGGCTAAACCTCAAATGCTTGCTGAGATTGTCAATTTACGCATTTAGTCCTTTGTAGAGTAACTGAACTATTTAAACAATTTTCCTTTTTCAGGCAAGATTATTTTCCAGAGGTACAAGAAGCATAATGATGGGCAAGATGCATTTAAACTTTGCCAGGAGGCATCCTTCAGCTGGTTTTCAAACAAGGACAAATTTTTCTGCTTGAATTTCTGCTTGCATGGTCTCTTCAGTTTATTGTTTCCATTTGGCTCGTGTGTATTTTGGCAGAAGACATGATTTTGGAATAAAGAAGAGTGAAATGCTATCCATAATTTACAGGCTATTTTGATGTTCTTTATTTCTCTTTCGTTTAATGCGATTATTTGTCATTGTCTCCAGGGGCGGATCCAGGATTTTAGTTCTGGGGGGGGCACGTACAAAAGATAGATAAAAAAATTGTCACGGGCCTATGCGGAAGCGTTGCACGCACACACAAGGAACCTGTGATCACGAGTAGAAGAGAACCAAACACTTGCACAAACCAAGCCAAATAACGCCAAATCAATCCAAACACAGAGATATACGTGGTTCGGCAATTTGCCTACGTCCACGGGGAGAGGATGGGGAGATTTCACTAAATCAAGGAGAGTACAAAGGGTTACAATCACACAAATTCTCTCAAACTAACCCTCAACCAAAGATCTCACCTTGCTCACAATATCTCCCTCTCACAATGCTCAAAAGAATCCTTAATCTCTGATGTAAAACCCTCTCAAATCGTTTCCCTATTTATACCAAAACAAAACCCCAATCAGACTGCAAACAGGAAACTTGCGTATGCAAAAAACCCGATATAAGTCGACTTAACAGAGGGCATAAGTCGACTTGGCAGAGGAAAAAACAGCAACAGAAGTGGACTTCGTAAGTCGACTTATCAGACAGTATAAGTCGACTTGGCAGAGGCAAAAACCACAACTCCAGCGAAGATCGTAAGTCGACTTGTGCACACTGACAAGTCGACTTACCATAAGTCGACTTAGCCTTGTGCACGAGTCGGCTTATGCCAGTTTTTCTGGTTTTTCTGATTTTTTTTTGATTTCTTCCACAATTCTCCACCTCGGCGAATTTTGCCAAAAATGAGCCGACACCAAACCAAGAGCTTCAATGTGTCGTCTCTCCAAATACGGCTGCACCACCATGGTTGCCTACGTACCCCCTCTCCCAAGGGATCAAGCCGCCCGTAGTTCATCCAAATGGCCGCCAACGGCCTCAACAAACACAAATATTCAACAAGTTTCTGCAGTGATCAAACTTGTTGCTTGGAACCACCTTTGTGAGCATATCCGCCGGATTATCCTTCGTGTGGACCTTCACAATCTCCACATCGCCATCTTCAAGAACATCCCGAACGAAGTGATAACGAACGTCAATGTGCTTCGTTCTCGCATGAAAAACCTGATTCTTCGTCAAATATATAGCACTCATGCTATCACAATGAATAGTGACGGATCGCTGCGATATACCAAGTTCCTCCAAAAGTCCTTGAAGCCAAATAGCCTCCTTCACAGCCTCTGTAACTGCCATATACTCTGCCTCCGTCATAGACAAAGCCACCGTAGACTGTAAGGTGCATCTCCAACACACCGGTGCACGGGTCAAAGTGAACACATACCCCGTCGTAGACCGGCGCTTATCCAAATCCCCGGCATAATCCGAATCAACATAGCCAATGCATAGCTGCCCACCTGTAGTGTCCCGCTCATAAACCAAACCAACATTGAGCGTACCTAGAATGTACCTCAAAATCCATCTCACGGCGTCCCAATGACCCACTCCTGGATCGTGCATGTATCTCGACACCATGCTCACCGCCTGTGACAAATCCGGCCTCGTACATACCATCGCGTACATCAAACTCCCAACTGCGCTTGCATATGGAGTCTTCGACATCAACTCACGGTCTTCAACTGACTTCGGTGAAAGGCCAGCTGAAAGCTTCAAATGGGCTCCCAACGGTACACCAACTGGCTTCGTATCCATGCTAACATGGAATCGCTGTAGAACCTTCTTCAAATAAGCCACCTGTGTCAAACAAATCCTGCCCTTCTTCTTGTCTCTGCCGATCTCCATCCCTAAAATGCGCTTCGCCTCGCCCAAGTCCTTCATCTCAAACTCATTCGAAAGCTGAACTTTCAAATCATCTATAGCTGACCTAGAACTAGAGGCAACCAACATGTCATCGACATAAAGCAACAAATAAATGTACGCACCTCCTCTCAACTTGCGAAAATACACGCAAGGATCAAACTGGCTCCGAGTGTACGAATGACCAAGCATAAAACCATCGAATCGCCTATACCACTGTCGAGGAGACTGCTTCAAACCGTATAGCGATTTCTTTAACCTGCAAACCAACTTATCTTTCTCTACAGCTCGGAATCCCAATGGCTGAGTCATATATATTTCTTCATCAAGATCACCATGAAGAAATGCTGTCTTCACATCCAGCTGATCTAACTCCAAACCATACTGTGCCACCAAAGCTAGCAAAATCTGAATCGACGAATGCTTCACCACCGGAGAGAAAACCTCATTGTAATCAATACCTTCCTCCTGTGCATAGCCCTTCGCAACCAACCTAGCCTTGAACCTCACTGGAGTGCCCTCAATGCCCTCCTTCTTCGTGTACACCCACTTGTACCCAATCGCCTTCCGCCCCTTTGGAAGCTCAACAAGCTCCCATGTATCGTTCTTGTGAAGAGACTCCATCTCCTCCTGCATAGCCACCTGCCACGAATCAGCCTCCGAACTCTGCTCGGCCTCTCTGAAAGTAGTAGGCACCATCTCATCGATACTCTCCACCGGAAGTGCATATGCAACTGTGTCGGCATACCGTGCTGGCACTCGTATGTCTCTCCTCTGTCTCCGTGCCGCAATAGAATCCTGAACCTGAGCCGTCGGTCCCTGATCCTGCTCATGAGTACCCGTATCCTCCGCATCACCGTCATGCTCGCCTGGCGTCACCTCAGTCGGCACTCTAATGAATACTGTACTATCTGGACTCTGTGGAGCTGCATCAATCTCCACCACCTGCGAAATCTCCTCTGTCGGGTCGCTCTCCACCTGATGAGAGCTGGGAAGCTTCAAGATAGAAGCCTCATCGAATGTGACGTCCCTACTCAGCACAATCTTCTTATCAACTGGATCCCAAAGCTTGTATCCCTTGACACCACGCTTGAATCCTACAAATATGGCCTTCCTAGCTCGAGGTTCCAACTTATCAGTTCTAACATGATAATATGCAGGGCAACCAAATACCTTGAGCTGGTCATAGTCATGTGCTGTCTCTCCCGACCACATCTCCATAGGGGTCTTCCCCTCAATCGCAGATGAAGGCAGCCTATTAATGAGGTGGCTCGCATAAGAAAGTGCCTCAGCCCAAAAGACCTTCTCCAAACCACTATGCGCTAATAAACATCGAATCTTCTCCAGCAAAGACCGATTTAACCTCTCTGCCACCCCATTCTGCTGTAGTGTATGACTGACTGTGAAGTGCCTCTCTATACCCTCGTCTCGACATAGCTGCTGAAAGGGGTCTGAAGTATACTCGCCGCCGTTGTCGGATCGCAACGTCTTGATCTTTCTCCCAGTCTGCAGTTCCAACCTCTTCTTCCACTCCACAAACAAATCTAGGACTTCACTCTTATGCTTCATGGTGTACACCCAACATCACCTAGAATAGTCATCAACGAACGTGACAAACCAATATCGACCACCAAGTGATGCCGTCTTAGTGGGACCCCAAACATCTGTGTGCACGTAGTCCAAGATGCCCCTCGTCCTATGAATGGCCGTTCCGAACTTCACCTTTGTCTTCTTGCCAAGTACACAGTGCTCACAGAATTCCACTTTACCACTCTTGGCTCCCTTCAAAAGCCCCTGCTTGCACAATGCCTGCAGTGACTTTTTACCTGTATGTCCTAGCCTGTAATGCCAAAGTCTGCTCATGTCCGCCTCTGAAATCGCCGAAGCAACCTGGCCAATCTCGGTGCTCCCCTTCAGATAGTATAAATTATGACTGCGAACTCCCTTCATCACCACCAAAGATCCCTTAGTAACCTTTGCTACAGCATCCTCAAAGGTCACCCTGAATCCCTTCGCCTCCAAAGCCCCTACTGAGATAAGATTCTTCTTAAGTTGAGGAACGAATCTCACCTCCTTTAACTCACGGACTACTCCATCGTGCATCCGAATCCTCACGGTACCTATCCCACGAACGCCACAGGATTGATCATTTCCCATGACCACAACACCCCCATCGAGTCTCTCAAATGATGAGAACCAATCTCGCCTAGGAGTCACATGATAAGTAGCGCCAGAATCAAGCATCCACTCTGATGCATCCAAATGGTTCACCTCCGGAGTAATCAAAAGAGAAAATCTCGAATCATCGGAATCATTGCCGCTAGCAACATTCACCTCATTGGCCTTCGGGCCCTTATTCTTGCTATTCTCCTTTTCTTTGACTTTCGGGCAATCTCTCTTCCAATGTCCCTGCTCCTTGCAGAATGCACATTGGTTCTTTCCAAGCTGGTGACGACCTCTTGACTTTGACCTTCCTCTATTTCCACCTTTCTGATATGAGCTTCTACCTCTCGTCGACAAGGCCTCTCCTGAAGTACTAGCGCGGGAAGTCTCCTTATCCTTCCTCCTCAAATCGTAGTTCGTCAATGCGTTAGTCACTTCACTATAAGTGATAGAAGATCTCCCGTTTAGCAACGTAAGCACGAAGGTATCATACTCCTCATCCGGTAAGAAGCCCAAAAGAATAATAGCCTTGTACTCATCTGTGATCTTCTCATCCACGTTCGCCAAGTCCGACAACAACTTAGTATAGTTGTTCACATGAGCCGCAAGCGAGGTGCCTCGGGACATCTGGAATCTGAATAATCTTCGCAGCAAATGCAATCTGTTCTCAACACTCTTCGTGAGATACTTGTTGTTGAGAATTTCCCACATCTTCATCGCAGACGTTACCCCAATCACATCGTATTTCAGCTCCTGTTCCAAACAAGACCTGATCACCCCGCAAGCATTTCGATTCATCTTTTCCCATATCGCCTCTTCATATTTAGGTGGCCTCACATCGACCATGATGGTCTCCTCTAGATTTTGAGCATTGAGCGCATCCTGTACGTCGCTCATCCACAAACCAAAATTGATTTTGCCATCGTATTTAACTACACTAATCTTAGTGTTCTGAAAACCCACTTGAACTGTGCCTGCCATCTTGCTGCTTTCACCAACTTCTTCACCCATAATCACTAATTCCAAATTGTAGAGAAAGATCCAAACTTTGAGAAGAATAAGAAATTACCCAACTGAACCCTAGATTGGATTCCAAATAGAACTCCTAACCACACGAGGAAAGCGAGATCTTCAACGGCAACTTCAAACCCTAACTCCACCAAAGCCTAGAACTCCAAGAACCAAGCTTCCAACTGAATCTTCCTCCACCTAATCCAAAACCCCAGATCTAAAATCTGAGCTCTGATACCACTTGTCGCGGGCCTATGCGGAAGCGTTGCACGCACACACAAGGAACCTGTGATCACGAGTAGAAGAGAACCAAACACTTGCACAAACCAAGCCAAATAACGCCAAATCAATCCAAACACAGAGATATACGTGGTTCGGCAATTTGCCTACGTCCACGGGGAGAGGATGGGGAGATTTCACTAAATCAAGGAGAGTACAAAGGGTTACAATTACACAAATTCTCTCAAACTAACCCTCAACCAAAGATCTCACCTTGCTCACAATATCTCCCTCTCACAATGCTCAAAAGAATCCTTAATCTCTGATGTAAAACCCTCTCAAATCGTTTCCCTATTTATACCAAAACAAAACCCCAATCAGACTACAAACAGAAAACCTGCGTATGCAAAAAACCCGATATAAGTCGACTTAACAGAGGGCATAAGTCGACTTGGCAGAGGAAAAAACAGCAACAGGAGTGGACTTCGTAAGTCGACTTATCAGACAGTATAAGTCGACTTGGCAGAGGCAAAAACCACAACTCCAGCGAAGATCGTAAGTCGACTTGTGCACACTGACAAGTCGACTTACCATAAGTCGACTTAGCCTTGTGCACGAGTCGGCTTATGCCAGTTTTTCTGGTTTTTCTGATTTTTTTTTCTTCCACAAAAATTCCTTAATGTAATTTTATTCACAAGAGATATACCACAACCCAAATAAAACGAGTAGAATAGCCAACATCAATATCTTCAAAATATTTCAAAAGAGGAAGACAAATATTATATAGAAAATAGTCAAATAAGCATCATCTATTTTTTTATAACTAAAATTTCTCTAACTAAAAGGAATTTGATGTTCCTTAAAATTTTCAAAGTCTTCAATGATAGCATCAATGCTCAGACTTTTAGCAATTTCTTTTTCAATAAACACCATTAATGCGTCGGAGAGGAAAGCATCTTCCATTTTGATTCGAAGCCTAGTTTTGACGATATTCATAGCTGAGAATGATCGTTCTGCAATAGCAGTAGAAACTGGAAGAGTAAGCACAAGTACGATCACTCTAAAAATAAGGTCGTATGTAGCAGATTTATTAGTCTTTACCAACCATTGACACAACTCAGAAATGGTTGAAAGAGTTTTGAAGTCTGACCCTTTGACTACATTATGCTCATAATGTTTCAGTTGCATCTTCAAACTCTCTTTTTCTTCACTTGTAAAATCTTGTGCATAAAACTTGACAATAATGCTCTTTTCTTGAATGAATCCATTAGTGTCCACAAACCGCAACACAATAGACATTTGCTCTTTTTTTTGACTCATCACGGGCTTCATCAACAATAATGCAATACTTGGCAACTCCAATTTCTTCACGAATTGCATTTTTCAATCTCACTGAAAACACATGAAGTATTTGTTTTTGAATATCATGACTTGTATATTTGGCATTTTTGGGAGCTTTCGCAATTGCCTTTGAAAATTCGTCATTCTCCATGGCCAACACATCCAAAAATTCAAGAAAATTACCACGATTGGACGAACTAGATTTCTCATCGTGACCTCTAAATGGAATCCCTTGGAGTGCAAGCAATCGCACCACAAGTACGTGAGCTCTTAACCGAAGACGATTTGTTGCAACTTGTTCAGCATTGAAGTTGTCGAATCGCCTTGATATATGCTGCAGTTGGTTCATCAAATCCTCACATGCCTTTTCAGCATTACGATGGAGTGAAGATACATTATCTTTTCCTATTTCAATGAAACCCCCTTTATTAATCCCTTAAGAATAACCCCCTTTATTAATAAACCCCCTTAAGAATAACCATTCGCTAAATACCTCTTCATAAATTTCCAATTTCAAGGAAACCCCCTTTATTAATCTTGTTGCTGCTCATGGTAATGTATTTACTATTAATATATACATAAAACCCCTCAAATAATTAATATTCACAAACTAATTTTTTTCCCCAAATTAGGAATAGAGCAC
>BQKN01000044.1:886944-926017 GCA_022839385.1 Asparagus kiusianus
CCCCCCCCCCCCCGGACTGTATGTAGATCCTCCAAGGATTGTCTCTGATCAGCTGGCTGCAATTTAGATTCTCTTGCGTCTCCTGTTTCACTCTATAGCGAAAATATAATGGATGGAACATGAAACTTGGAGGCTTTGTGCTTGTCATACTTTTGAACATGAAGGCTTCTTTTCTTCAGTAATTCTGCAGCAGGACTTACGAAAAATTCTCAATCCTGCTCCTTTTCTCCCTTGATCTGTGGAATTCTGTACCAGAAGTCGCAACTAGAATCTGCAAAACTCATCAGAGTTTCCCATCGGACGTTGCTGTGCGCATCTCACGTTGCCTTCTTCCTTTGTTTTGAATCAATGTTCTGCACACACTAACATTTGTGTTTTTAGACAACGATATTTGGGATTCATAGTAGCTCCATTTGCCCATAATGGCAACCGAGGGTGGAAGTTTGGTCAAATGAATGTCAAAGAGATTTTACGTGCTTAATTTTTCGATTATATTGTGGTCGTTGGCCATGTCGACTCTTGGAAGATAACCACAACTGGGCACCTCATTTACAAGCCCAGAGGAATTGACCATCTGAGATGGAAGCCGCTGAGACGAACAAAAAAGGTCATTCAAGTATGCTTCGGTGCTTGACAAGCTCGAGGCTGAGCGTGAGAGGTGGTCCCGTCGGAATTGCTCTTAATTTGGAAGTTTCAAGACCATGAAGTAGCACTGCACTGCTATTGATGCCTCCGGACATTGTGATTTCATCAAGAACACGATCACGGGGACGTCTCAGGCCGATCGTGCTGTCCTTGTCATTGACTCCAGCGCCGGTGGGTTTGAGACGGGGGATTTCAAAGGATGGGCAGGCCCGTGGGCACGCCCTTCTTGAGACAAAACAGATGATCTGTTGCTGTAAGGTAATTATGCACGGCTTTCTATTTTTTCTTCTGGTGTAATATCAATCGAACATTTTTAAAGGCAATTAACCTAATTCAAAATTTCCTTGTTGATCTTTTATCTAAGCTATGATATTAGCAACAAAGCATGTGCGCGCGCTGATAAGACGATGGAAAATAAAAAAAATAAAAAAAAAGTGAAAAAATTTTCATGTCCGAGCGGACTGTTTTCAAAGATGTTCTCTCTGGAAAAAGCGATGTACAGTTACAAATGCTTCTTCAGGAAAAAGTTCCTTTTTCCTTCCGAGGAAAATTACAAGATCGGAGGCATCGGCAGCGTCCCCGCCGGTCATGGCCTCAAGCTTGGGGGCATGGTCGGCTCCTCGGACTCCTCACCACTGAGGTCGAGTCCCTCGAGATGCACTGTGAGGCTCTTCATCAACAGGCGCTTCCTGGCGACAGCTTTGTCTTCGACGTCCGAAATGTTCCTGGTGTAATATCAATTGAGCTTGTTTTCCTTGTATCAGTTTTGGTCTCTGTGTTTCATTCTGGTGTATTCCTCCATCCAGACTACTTCCTGTATTTAACTAGTTTTTACAATAATTTGGTCTTGTGTTTGGATTTAGGCTTTCTTTTTCATGAGATGAGCTGTGTTCGTCAACTTTTGGTTATGGGAGTATTACTGCATTCTGTTTTGTGTTGGTCAATTAGAGGTAGATTGGCATTGCTGGTACATGTCGATAATAAAACAGTGCTTAAATTGTATGCATCTTGACTTTGGTGTTTGTACGGAAAACATAACCAAGAAAGGGAAGATTTCATTAGGGTTTTGAGGCTGATTATTCAGGAGAAGTTTACGGTGGAATGGAACCTTCCTTCTTACTTTTCATTCAACTTGAATAATCATTTCTTAGGAGTGCTTACTTCCTCCTTTCGTGGGAATGAATGGAAAATCGGTTTTTCATCCCCGCGTTTATAATATTCTATTCTTTACTTTTATTTTATTCTCATGTGAAAAATGATACAGGCACACCCTCAAGCACACCACTAACCACACACCCTCTCTATCTACAGTGCAGGAGGCCCCACATAAGATTTTTTAAAAAAATTTGATGTGGGGCCCTCTACACTGTAGATAAAGAGGGGGTGTGGTTGGTGATGTGCCTGAGGGTGTGCCTGTAGCGTCTCCCTTCTCATGTAGCTAATTCGATGAGGCGTTAAATCTTTAATAATTGCACACATATGTATTGACATGTTCACTATTTGTGATGGTTTTCGGTTGACCTGCTGCACATGGATTATAAATTATAAACTAGTATGTAGAAACCTCAGCATCAACAGTAAGACTAATTCCTTTAAAAAGAAAAAAAACAATAAAATTAATGATGAAGACGCCAACGCACTCAGCAATTAGTCATCGCTTCCGATCTTTCGGTTGATTAGCATCTTCTCAATGTTATTTTTTTTTGTTTATGTCAAAAAGTTAATTGTATGGTAAGTGGGTATTCAGAGGAGTTTAAGGTTCATTGATCTTCTTTGACAGCTGATCGGTGAGGGATTCTTGCACAGGAAACACCCATTAGAGGGCCAGAGTTTGTTGCTTTTACATATCCTCCGACGTTCAAGTCAGTAATAAATTAAGTAAGTTTGCAGAATTTAGTTTCACGGAATTATTAGTTAGCTTTTTTGCATACCTCTCCATAGTGGAGGTTTTCCGCTATTTATTGAGAGTTAGCAAGGGCATATTAGTAACTTGATCGGGTCGGTGTAGTCAGCTGATCATACCGCACTTTACTTGTGTCAACAGTCGGTTGAATGAGTCACCTTTACTTTTAATGTGAAAGTGACAAAATGGCTGAAGTGCTGGAATGGTCTAAGGAGTCATAACTTCGGCCTTAAGAGTCATAATGACCCTGACTCAACATTAAATGCGATGATGAGATCTAACGGCAAAGTATGACTATGATTCTAATAGGTCATCTCAACATTTGAGATATTATTTAGTGAGGGCTCGAATAGAAGATGCCTTTCATCTAGGACTCAACCTCTTTTAGTGTATCCCGGCTCGAAGGCTCCTTCCGTCTCAAACTTGGGTTGTTAGAGAGGTTGGCCATGCTCACATCTGGGTCGGACTCTCAGATTAGTGGAACTTGGCCAGTTAATCATGTCTTGTAGCCAACTCTTAAGAGATCTTTAGACTTAGCAATTTTTAGGATACAACACTTGCCCCCTTTTTCTCAGGCTCGGGAAGCTGAAATACAAGAGAAACTACGCTGGTCCATCTTTTTGTCGCCTCAGGGATCTGAACTGCCTTTCTTGGAAGATAGCTGTGATGTGACACTCTAATGTCAGTGTAGATTGTGCGCAATAGTTTGAAGATATAGCACTTCAGTTATCAAGTGGATGCCTCGATTAATAAAGAGTCACTTCAGTTTTGAAAACCGTTAACGGCTTCTTAGATAATGAAGCTGACCATTTAGATTATACGACATGTTATCTGCCCATGCCTATATATATTCACACTATTTGACTTCCCCTCACACTATTGAAACCCTAGAATTTCTCTGAGTTCTGTCAGCAAGAACTTTACTTGTATTTTCCTTAAACTTTCTACTAGCTTTGATCATCTTCTTATACCTTGATTGTTCTAATGGCTTCTAGCACTCAACCTTCTACTTTTCAAAATGAGGTCAGAATCATTTTGCTTCCAAAATACAGATCGATGGTGCTCCAGATCGGTCTTGAGCAGTATGCGAAGTAGTTCAATATTCTGAGTGCCTTCACTTTGTTAGTTCTGGTGAGGGAGCACACCGTCTATCATTATAGTGATGACTTGGTGCCAGTGTATTATCACCACCTTGACTTCAGACTCTGTCTGCCACTGCATCCATTCCTTCAGTAGGTCTTTATAGCTTCAGGGGTCTTGCCAGCATAGCTAAAGGTCAATTCTATCACTCTCCTGGCTGCCTTCCTCTTCATTTGTCATTGGGTGCATGTCGAGTCCATGATGGGCATTCTGGGCCACCTGCTATGTACTAAGGCTAGTAAAAATAAAGGACACTTTTATTTGATGATGGTTGGTGACTTCTGGCTGGTCTCCAATATCCTCAACACAAAGCAGTGGCGGAAGGAGAAATTCTTCCTTGTCTTTGGTGCCGACCCAATTTTGGCCTATTCTATATGGCTAGAGATGAAAAAGGAGGGCTTGAATGTGACGCCCCTGGGTTCACACAAGGCTGCAGTCCAAGGTGAAACCAAGAATGTCAAACCTGCCATGCACCACACCGTGCAATAACATGTTTCACCATCACAATTAACATCTATCTAGTAGAATCAATAACAGGTGTAGATACAAAAGCAAGTAAAAGATAATACTCGAATAGCTGATGAAATCCAAATGATCAAATAGATATCTCATCATCCAACAAATGGGAATACATAAACAATGTCAGAATGAATACACTGGAGTACTAAACAAGTCTCAAATACAAATATTTGATGAAAAAGAAATAAGGCACACGGCCTTTACAACTTCTATGAAATAGTTCTCAATGTCTAGTCATCAACTACAGTGGAGCCCAAAATACAAAATACGTGGCTAAAATGTAAAGCTGAACACTACAGTGATCCGCTATCAACCTGCGACACTCCGTGCTCCTGGCTCGTGACCTGAAAGGGGGAGGGACAACGAGCGTCAAAGCGCTAGCGAGTAACATCACAACCAACCCCCCAAGGGAGTAGGGCTCGTTGTTATGAAAATACAGGTAATATACATATAAATCTAAACTCATTGATCTTACGAAATAAGGGTTTGAGTATTTAAGAATCTACAACACGAGAATAGGTACGTCGAGCGAAATAATCCAAACAAGGAAACCCTCATGTATATACCTTACATCTCAAATTGTAAACTCCTAAATACCAAACCCAAGGTTCTAGTGCAATAACAATGATAAAAGGAACTCAACGAACACCAGAGCATAATTACAGTGCTGTAACATACTCAACGTGAATATCGCAATATTCATTACATGAATATTGTGTCCAAACCTTCATAAGTGTCATGCCAAATCTACATAATCAGTATGTTGTGAAATGTGGAAATAATTACGTGCAGGGTGAAGAACCATGTCCGATACCAGAACTAGCTATCGTAGTTTTCCAAACTCATGGAGTAAGTGTCAATTGTCCAACACGAGGACGGAGAGGGATTATAGTCCAACACGAGGACTTCTATGGATTATAGTCCAACACGAGGACTGTAGGTTTAGTATAAGATCGCTACAAAGCAGGTAGTAAAATCTACTTATCAGTTTCATAACCAAATCAGTGTATATGTCCCAAATTCATACCCTCAGGTCATCTATCATGCATAGACACATAGTGGGACTAATAACCAGGTCAGATAAACCAGACAAACCCCCCGAATAGGAGTAAAAATACCCAAAACACCAAATCTGGAAAAAATCTACAACAGAGGATCGGCGGTCGACCGATCCGGTCGACCGAACTCTGATACAAATCAGAACGGTCGCCCGCCAGAACCGTCGGTCGACCGATATTTGTCTCGGTCGACCGATTTTGAATCGCGATCGACCGATAATTTATCGCGGCCGACCGAAATTCCCATTCGAGCTCAGCGGTCGACCGCGTCGGTCGACCGCCGAGCGGACAGAACCCAAATTTGGGTTTTCTGTCAGCTGCTAAACCTGGAAACCAAAGTTTGATCTGATGCAATAATATTTGCTGAAATAATCCCAACATCATACTGAAGATAAACAACCAAAATCAGGTTTTGAAAACTACTCTTTTAATAATCAAAATCATTAAGGAATAAACCAAAACGTTTAGATAGGTTGTAAAAACGTTTTAAACTCCTGTTAGATAAACTTTCAGATCCAGATCTCAGAAAACAACATGAGAGATTGATTCTTAAAGTTCCTATTAATAAGAACTCGTTTTTGTACGAAAATACTTCTTGGGCTCATCAGAAATCTCATGAAAAATCACAATAAAACAGTAAAACCAGGGGGGTGAGGGATTGGGCGAGATGATACTCGCCTTGGGTGCTGAGGGAAGCCCTAGATCCGAAATAGGTTGATCCCCTTGCTGGAAAGCCCAGATCCCGCTGAAAAATATCCCCAAGAGCTGCTCCAGATCTCCCAAGTCCAAGCTGGGGTTTTGAGGAAGAAGAGGGAGGCTAGGGTTTTGGGTCTGGGATTCACAGGATCTCACTTGGGTTGAGTTGGTATAAATACCAACTCCCCAACCCGACCCGAAACCCAAAAGCCCAAAAAAAATGAAACCCGAAACCCGAAATCCAAACCTGGCAATTCCTCTCTGATTGCTGATCGGTCGACCGCGCCGGTCGACCGATCAGCACAAAAATGCCTTCTGCTGGCATTTTTTACATGCTGGCCATTTCTCAATCGATTTCTCTCATTTGTATATACCCGTTGGGTTCCCAAACACTGATAAACATATATATCTTATATTTATATGGTTATTCGCCACAAGGGAAAACATTTACTATAGATAATTCACACATGTGTATACATATATACTATAGAAATTTTCGGGGTTTTACATTGAAGGAGGTGAAGCTCTCAGAAATAGAGAGGTTTGGGTTGGAGAAGATCCGAGCCTACAAGAGGTTTCATTGTTGTGAGAAACTCCTTGACAATGCTATGCTCTGAGCTGTCAGCATCTCTCACAGTCCCACTACTGAGACAGATTTAGCTCAGGCCGCTCTGTTGTCCTTTGAGGGGGCATCTACAGAGGATCCTCAAGCTGGCCCTGCAACAGGGCCCCAGAAGCACCTTCATCCCAAGTTGGAGGAGGAGGTTTAGGCTATACGCTAGAACCCGGCTGAAATCACGGCTAGATTGGCAATGTGCTTGGGTTCGGCCATAGCTCAGGCTGAAAGGTCTGAGAAGAAGAAGAGAAAAAGCATAATCTGAAAAGGGTCATTGCCCGACTGAAGGCAGGATGCAGAGATTTCTTTCCTTAGATGACGAGGCGGGTGAGGCTGAGCTCGACAGACTAAGACCACACCCGAGCAGACTAGTGGGGTTTTGGTTACAAAGGCCTCCCAGGTTCCCCTGCCTAAAACTATCGATGTGGCTGAGAAGTCCTCACAATTGGTTGTCGAGGGGGAACAACTAGTGGGGATCTTCTTATCTTGGAGTTGACAAGAGTTAAGGCCTTGACTAGGGAAGAGGCCAGTGCTAGTGCAAAGGCCAAGCCAAGAGAAGCTTCCAAGCCCTCCAAGAGACCCGAGAAAGAGTTGATTGAAGAGGAATCACTCATCAGAGAAGAGCCGATTACCATGGAGGAGGAACCAATTGCGGTGGTGTAGTCGACCGTAGCGAAAGGGTCGGCTTCGTAGGATGCTCAAGAGGGTTAGTATGAATGGCCCTTCCCTCATCATATTGACAAGCTTGCCCCTCATGAGTGGGACACAATGAGGGAAATTTTGATAGGGTCGACGACCCTCGCCATGATAAGGAGCCATATGACGAGTACGTTTTTTTATCTCGGGTTGATGGCTAGACTAGAGGTTAGCTTGAAATTTGGGGATGACCAGGCCAAGGCAGTTGATCAGTTCATCCTTCCTGAGGATCAGGCGTTATTAAGTGGGGTACCCGATGTTGGCCTTCTTCAAGCCTGGGGAGTTATCTCATAAGAAGGGTGCTAGTAGAGAGAGAATTATTTTGATAGGGTTTTCAGGATATAACCAGATTAAAATGTACCCTGAAGACGAAAAACATACTGCTTTCAGAACACCCATTGGGGGTGTACTGGTATAAGTAATTCCCTTTGGATTAAAGAATGCTGGTGTAACCTATCAGCGTGTCATGAATACAATCTTCCACGA
The DNA here is from genome assembly GCA_022839385.1 of Asparagus kiusianus. Classification (NCBI taxonomy): domain Eukaryota; kingdom Viridiplantae; phylum Streptophyta; class Magnoliopsida; order Asparagales; family Asparagaceae; genus Asparagus; species Asparagus kiusianus. The sequence continues at coordinate 894,704 of BQKN01000044.1, forward strand.
ACATTTACGCAAGAAGATAGAATATTATGTGGACGATATTGCAGTAAAAAGCCAAAACAGAGGCGACCATCTTGCAGATCTGAAGATGATGTTGTTAGACTCCAGAGGGGGGGGTGAATAGGGTCAATGCTAATCTAATTCTGATTTTATGCCAATTAAAAAACTTTCTTGATGAATTAATTCTTGCAAAAGATATATGAATGAGTTATGAGCAAGAATGCAAATTACAAGCACAAAATAAATATACACAAAGCAAACTCAAACACAATATATGATCACGAAGTTCGGTCCTTCCGACCTACGTCTCCGCTCCCCACTCTCGGGGAGAATCCACTATCACGACGGGTTTTTGACGTTCACCCAAAACATTCACAGTCGGTTTCAACGCTTACCGACAAACGTTTACAACACATACAAAGTAAACACACTCTACACCCTTTAAGTATTGGCCTAGCCCATGTCCTCTTCCTCAAGTACTCGGATTTACAACCTCTCTCTAGGATTTACAACCGATACCACTTCTCTTGGAATCAACCCCGTCTCTCGCCAACCACTCCTCTCGGTGTACAAATATAATACAATGTGTAATTTACAATTAAGGCTCAAATACAAATGATTTGTTCTCTATAATGGATGAGAACACAATGTAAGCTCACTCTCACAATATCACAATCCCACAACCCAATATATAATGTATGAAATACTAAAAGCTCAAACAGGGATGTGTATGATAAAATGAGTTCAATAAAATCTAATGTCATGCCCCACTTCCCAAAATACCTGGAAATCAGAATGTGAACAAGCCCGCGACGTATTATATTAAGGATAATAAATAAAAATAAACATTTCTCCTTAACCTAATATGCTAAACTTCAAGAAATAAATGCAGTTTCTCAATCACAGATAGCGAGAATATAATAGACAAACTCAGAATAAAATGATCCATATCACAAGTGAATATCATCCAAAATATAATATTCGAGTCAACATGCCCTTATACAAAACTGAACAATAAATGCTAAAGATATACAAAAATACATCGATCAACGGAAAAAGAAAGAACTACAAAAGAAAACTAGGACCATCAACTAATAAAAGAAAAGACTAGGCTTCGACTTCTTCTTCTCCTCTGTCTGTAAAGCACTCCTGCTGAGAATACTCAAACTCTGGCATATCTCTAAGCAGGATCTGTTCTTCCTCTAAGTTTGACGTACACTAGAGGAAATAGGTGTACGTCAGCGTGCATGAAACACGGCAAGACCCCACAAAAGAAAAAAATGAATGAAAACCCAATGCGAAAAAATGGTACAACAACAGAAATGACAAAGAAACGTGTAACTAGAAATCCAACAAAATCAACCAAGTAACAAGTCGATCATGCAGCTAGCGATTAGAATAATCATCCAAGTAATAGGGTCATACAACTAGATGAAATTAATACTTAAAAATCTACAACAAGAGACGTAGTACGTTGAACGAAATAATCCAAATAAAAAAACCCTCATGTATATACCATATGTTTCAAATTGTAGATAATTAAATATTAATCACGATCTATGTATGAAAAGAAAATACAACTGACCTACATCTCACATAAGAATTCATAATAACGTTAGGTAACAAAGTCATATAACTAGTCATTCTATAACAGGTCACTGATCCACATCTCACACAGAGTCAACGCTCATATCATCGGATAACTGACTGTTCACAAATCCCCTATGTGCATCCAATACCGCTACACAAACTTGGTCAGAGGACTACACGCAATCCTTTTTTAGCCTGGTCCAGACTCAAGCTAAACTCGGGTGAATATCAAATTCACAGACCAAAGTAACGATATTGATCTACTTTGACCCAACAAACCAATCCCAGTGGTGGCACCGATCCACTGGTGCGAGCCTAGAAGATACATCAACTGTCATATCCCATCACATGAACAAAGACTTTCTCATCCCAACTCTTTTGTATTTTCTAAGTCAACAACACACAAGCCTCTAGGTCTTATTCATGTCACATAAGTCACTATAGTCATAAACTCCTAACAATTCTCATTCACAATAAGGAACAATCAATGCAACTAATCATGTGCAACAATATCATAGCATATCAGATAATCAAGTCTAAGAGTTATAAATCATGAACAACAACTATGTAATTCAGAAAATAATTTCTTTTAAAATTATTTCTCATTATAATAATCCAAATATTCTCTTTTCCAAAATAATTTTTTTAAATTATTTTCTCATATACTAATTCAACATAAACCCTTTTTCAAAATAATCCCTTTTAAATTATTTATTATTATAATAATGCAAAATAATCCCTTATTCCAAAATAAACTCTTTTAAATAATTCAAAAATATTCTTTAACTATAATAATCTATTAATTCAAACAATATTTTTCTCTAAAAATAATTCTTATCCTGATATTATCAGTTATTTTCATCTATCATCAAACAATCCACGCAGAAAATAACATATTACGACATAATATGTACAACTAATTAATAACAGATATAAATATTGTAAATACGAGTCAAAGGGAAGTGAGATCTTGTCTTGGGGTTTATCAAATGATTCGACGTCGACGGCGCGGATCGGATCTGGCATAGGGTAGTTGGACGGCGGCGACGAGAGGAGCTGCCGATAGTTTAGGATCTCATCGAAGCTCAGGTTGATCGGCGGTGGATCTCGCGCGGAGGAGGAGGCTATGGTGGCACTGAGGGATGGCGGCAGACTATGAGGGGTTTGTTCGGGGGTTGCTATCGATGCTGGTCAGTGGTTGTCGGGTGTGGCCAGCGACGGTGGTTGTATCTAGAGCTCGACGGTGGAACTGGGCGCGGGTCGGCAAGGTGATAATGGTGGCTCTCGCGGTGGTTAGAGGCTTCCAGAGAGGAGATGGTGGAGGCGTGCACGGAGGGGCTGGAGCGGTGGCGACGACTGAGAAACGAGAGAGAGGAGGACAGCTGTGGCAGCAAACTCGACGACGACGGGTTGGAGGGCAGGGGAGAGCGGCTATGTGAAGGGGGAGATCAGGTTCAGGGTTCTGCATGGGGCTACTGGAGGTGGTGTAGGCGGAGGGGGAGGAGAGGTCGAAGGCTGTGGCTTGGGAGGAGGGCGCAGGTTCGAGCGGCAAGAGGGGCGGCGGTCGACGGGGCGCTGTCGGAGAGAGCTGGCGGCGGTCGGAGTTTGGGCGTGGCTGAGCTCAGTGGTTGAGGAGGCCATAAAGATAGGGCTCGAGGACAATTGGAGGAGAGGGGCATGCAGGGGTGAGTTTATTTTGAGGGGAGAGAGAGAAGGAGATGGGGAAGGCTGTCGTGGTTGGGAGTTGAGGGGCTGGGGTTGGAGGTCGGCGGTTGCCGCGGTTGCGATGTGGTGCAGGCAGAAAGCGGCGCGGGTAGGGGTGGTGAAGGGTGGTTGAGGACTGTCGGGTTTGCGTGAGAGAGAGAGAAAACAGAGGCGGTTGGTAGAGGAGGGCGAGCGGCTTGGGTGAAGGGGTAGAAGAGAGGAGAGAGAAGAGATATGGGGGCGACTGTGGGTGGTCGGAGCGGTGAATAGGAGGTCAGGGTGAACAGCGATGGGGGAGAGAAGCAAGAGGAGGCGACGATGTCGTGAATAGGAGAAAGGAGAGAGAGGAGAGAGAACGAAAAAATTATATTATATTATATATATATATATATATATATATATATATATATATATATATATATATATATATAAAGGGAAATTAGGGTTTTAAAAAATAATTAAAAATAATAATAATTACAAAATAAATTAAATAGTTATGTGAAAATTATCTACACATTAAAACGTACCAGTTTTACTAATACAACCAATAATATGTAAAAGTAAAAATAATACAACTAATTGTATAAAATAATACCTAACAATAATATATCGCATTATAAGAAATAATACGTAATAGTAAAAATAATACAACGTATTATTCAAAATGATACGTAATAGTATCGATAACATAACGGATAAATTCTAGAAATTTTTACTACATTAAATAAATTTATAAATATCTAAATCATTTAAATAAATATAAAATTTGGACTTTTCAATCATAGAAAATTGTAGAAAATCGAGAAAAATACAAACTCTTTTAAAAATAATAATTAAATATTTTAAAATATCAAAAAATTATTTTAACTAGTATTGAAAGTTCATGATCATTACATTCTACACCCCTTAAAACAAATTTCATCCTCGAAATTAAAAGAACCTAATGACAGAGATATGAAAAGAGAGACTCAACTCAACACATATAGAGAAGAATTCAAAATAAATTGCATATCCATAAGCAAAAGGGAATGTAAGACAAGAACGACACAAGATAAGATGCAAGATGTGACAACTAAGATATCGCTAACGCATCTCAGACTCGCAACAAAATCCAAGAAAATACTATGATACAAACATATTTGACTATGTGAACTTGTTACAAAATACTTGTAAATATATAAGCAATCTAATCAGTATAAGCAATAATATAGAACCAAAACAAACATGTACAATATAAATAAACAATCATATAGAGTGGATCATACAGATAATATACAAACAATCATATAAACAAAGCAGAAACATATTAAGTAAGAATAAAAGTCAAGTAAGTAAATAAATCTAAAGCAAACACAAAAAATAAGTCAAATACAATAGAAACAGATAGAAACATAAACAACATAATAAGAAAAGACGAAAAACCTAAAATACATAACAGTTTAAACAAAACATATTAGCAGGGTATAACAATGGTTAATAAAAAACAAAAAGAAATTTAATTATGAAAAACACAATCAATACAGGTTCAAACTAAAGATATTAAAAACACAATGTAAGATACAAAATCAATAAAAACGAGTAAACGAGCGAAATGCAAAAATCAACAGGATCATATAACAAAATAGAATAATATAATAATAAGTTTAAATCAAATATAATAGGAAAAGCAATCATAAGGCAATTAGAATAATAATACATACAAAATAAACACAAATAAAAAGAAAACATATTTAATTGATGGAATGATGAAAAGTAGTTTGAAACATAGAAAAAATACAAAGACGGTCAAGTATAAATAGCTAAACATAATTATCAAAACAATTGTACAATCAAATAATCATGTAAAGCATTATACAAAATTAGCATAAACAATTCATTATAGAAATATTGGGAATTTATAAATTGTATACAGAAAAATTAAAATGCGACAAATAATATAATCATGTAAAAAAATAAACAGCACAATGCAAGTGGAACATTGGAAGGTAATTGAATATAAACCAAAAAGATATGATATACAAAACAATACAAAGCAGACAATCATGGAAAGACAAAGTGATATGACACAACAACATATAAGAAAATAAATTATATGTAGTATATCATTTCAAAAAAAAAATACATAATTAGAGACGTATCTCACAGCAATAATTATCGAAAACACACTTTATATAAATATTATGACTAAATAAATGAAGCAGAAAAACCTGAACAAGGAACAAAATATAAAGTAACTAATAGAATGAATAAGAAACTGTATATAGAAAATAAGTAAATAAAACATAAACAAAACTAAGAAAGATGAAATGTTTGATAAATTAAATCAAACAATGATGATACATGTAATTGGAAGTAAAGAATGAAATGAAATATACTAAATAAAACTATTTTATACGTAATAAAACAAGCTAGCAAGTTAATAATACACTTATAATATAATATACAATAGTAGACAATGATAATGTAAAATGACTAAAATATACTAAAACATGAGAATAACATAATATTACTAGAAAAGCATAAGATATAAGACAAGAATGCAGAACAAATCAGGCAGAAGTATAATAAAGATTATAATAAGGTATACAGAACATACATAATCATAATTAAAAATAACATTAAGAAATAAACATAGATAGAAACACATCAATATATATAGACAAACAAACTGATGCAAATCATAATAATAATCAATAGCAGAATGAAACGATACACAATAATTACTAGCATACAAACAATTATAACAAAGTAAATAATACCAAATCATAGTTTGGTTCAAAGAAACACAAATAAAATCAAAGTATAAAAATAAAAGATATAAAAGCAAAAGGGATAAACAAGATTCAGAAACATATGATGTATATAATAAATATAAATCATTATGTATAATAAGTGTTAAAAATAAAAACACATACATAATAATAAGCATATAAAAATTCTGAATACTTATGGTACTAATCATGCTAACAAAAATAAACTATGATGGAAATAATCACAAAATTTTATATGATAAAATAGACGTAAGAGTAAACAAGCAATTCAAAATAAACATATTATATAAAACATAATAAAAAGAATATATACAATATGATAAATAAAAAATATTAGTAATATTCATAAAGTAAAATAATAAATGTAAACAAGATACAATAATAATAATCATTACTGTATAAAATTAATTCAGATATAGCAATGTATTGTATAGTAGTCAAAAATCACATAAATACGATTAGCATAAAATACATACTACTAAATATAGTAATAAGTTGAGTATAGAATCATCAATCTTAAAATAAATATATTCAAATAAGTAACGAACAATTTGGCAGCATAAAGCTCAAAAAATAAATTAACACATACAAAAATCGTTGAATACACTGAAACATAAATGCTATTTGGAATTATCTTTATATTAATTATAAAAGAATAATAACTAATGTAACAAAATAACTATATAATTAGTAACTCAACTCTAAATCTAACAATATGAATAAATACCTGAATATCAAAATAAGAATACATTGTTCTTAGAAATAACGATACCAATATGAACATACTATAACAACCTAAACAAGACAAAACTGACTGATAAGAAAACTATATACTGAAAATATTGTGAGTTGAATAAATAAAGAGTAAGAATGTAATGCATATGTAGAATACTAAAATCATGAACTTATTAAAGTACATCACGAAATATAAACACTATACAATAATCTAGAACTTAAGTAAATGGTAGATGGTATGACAGAAAAGCATGCACATACACAATATAACTATGCAAAAAGTATAATTAAACACAAAAAAATAATCTGAATATCAGATATGTTATGTGATGAATATATGAAATTTAAAGCAATGCAAAATACTTAATGATATGATTTGAACAATTAAAAATATATAAGTAATGATATATATTTTTAATGAAAAACACACAATATAACACTGTACGTGATGCATAAAATAATGTAATAAATAATACAAAAATCAATACAATCAATGATATATAAGTCAACCAAATAAAACATAGTGTAAAAATAATAACATATAAAATAATGACCGACATGAGGAAAAAGAAGTTATACAAAGAGAGGATAATAGCGAAGCGATGGGACAAGAACTATGGAAAACTCCGGAGTCAAATAGTGATAAGATAGAGACGAAACGAAATCTATTAAGAAAATAGGATAAGGGCTCAAGAATAGTCTCATGGATGAAATCGTGATATGAGTCTAAGTTGTCCGTTATATTCTTACTAGTAGGAACTCGGGATTGTGACCTGCATGGGCCACCAAAAAAAACCTATCACGCCCCGCTTCCCAAAATACCCGGGAAGCAGAACGTGAACAAGCTCGCAATGTATTAAATTAAAGAGAATAAATAAAAATAAACATTTCTCCTCAACCAAATACGCTAAACGTCAAGAAATAAATACAAAGACATAGGTTCCTGATCACAGATAGCGAGAATATAATAGTCAAACTCAGAACAAAATTATCCATATCACAAGTAAATATCATCTAAGACATAATATTCGGATCAACATACCCTTATACAAAACTAAATAATGAATGCTGAAGAGATACAAAAATATATCGATCAATGAAAAAACTACAAAAAAAAACTAGGACCATCAACTAATAAAAAAAAGACTAGGCTTCGACTTCTTCTTCTGCTCTGTCTGCAAAGCACTCCTGCTGAGAATACTCAGGCTCTGGCGTATCTCCAAGATGGACTTGTTATTCCTCTAAGTTTGACGTATACCAGAGAAAACAGGTATACGTCAGCGTGCATGACACATGACAAGACCCCACAAAGAAAAGAACGAACGAAAACCTAATGCGAAAAAGTGGTACAACAACAGAAATGATAAAGAAACGTACAACTAAAAATCCAACAAAATCAACTAAGTAACAAGTCGATCATGCAGCTATCGATCAGAATAATCATCCAAGTAACAAGGTTATACAACTAGATATAATTAATACTTAAAATTCTACAACAAGAGACGTAGTACATCGAGCGAAATAATCCAAACAAGGAAACCCTCATGTATATACCATATGTTTCAAATTGTATATAATTAAATATTAATCCCGATCTATGTATGAAAAGAAAATATAACTGACCTACATCTCACGCAAGAATCCATAACCACCTTAGGTAACAAGGTCATATAACTAGTCATTCTATAACAGGCCACTAGTCCACATCTCACACAGAGTCAACGCTCATATCATCAGATAACTGATTATTCACAAATCCCCTACGTGCATCTAATACCACTACACAAACTCGGTCAGAGGACTACACGCAATCTATTTTTAGCATGGTCCGGACTCAAGCTAAACTCAGGTGAATATCAAATTCACGGACCACGACACCGATCTACTTTGACCCAACAAACCAACCCCAGTGGCGACACCGATCCACTGGTGCGAGCCTGGAAGATACATCAACAGTCACATCCGATCACATGAACAAAAACTTTCCCATCCTAACTCTCTTGTATTTTCTAAGTCAACAACACACAAGCCTGTAGGTCTTATTCATGTCACACAGGTCACTATAGTCATAAACTCCTAATGATTCTCATTCATAACAAGGAACAATCAATGCAACTAATCATGTGTAATAATATCATAGCATATCAAATAATCAAGTCTAAGAATTATAAATCATGAACAACAACTATGTAATTCAGAAAATAATTCATTTTTCAAAATAATTTCTTTTAAAATTATTTCTCATAATAATAATCCAAATATTCTCTTTTCCAGAATAAATTCTTTAAATTATTTTCTCATATACTAATTCAACATAAACCCTTTTTCAAAATAATCCCTTTTAAATTATTTATTATTAGAATAATTCAAAGTAATCCCTTATTCCAAAATAAACTCTTTTAAATAATTCAAAAATATTATTTGACTATAATAATCTATTAATTCAAATAATCTTTTCTCTGAAAATAATTCTTATCCAGACAATATTAGTTATTTTCATCTATCATCAAACAATCCACGCAGATAATAACATATTACGATATAATCTGTGCAACTAATTAATAACAGATATAAATATTATAAAGACGATTCAAAGGGAAGTGAGATCTTGCCTCGGGTTTATCGAATGATTCAACATCGATGGTGCGGATCAAATCTGGCATGGGGGAGTTGGACGACGATGATGAGGGGAGTTGTCGACGGTTGAGGATCTCGTCGGAGCTCAGGTTGATCGGCGGCAGATCTCATGCGAAGGAGGAGGCTTTGGTGGCACAGAGGGACGGTGGCAGATTGTGAGGGTGTTGTTGGGGGGTTGCTGTCGATGCTGGTCGGAGGTGGCCGGGTGTGGCGAGTGATGACGGTTAGATCTGGAGCTTGGCGGTGGAACCGCCTGCGGGTTTATAAGGCGACGAAGGTGGCGCTCATGGTGGTTGGAGGCGATGGGAGAGGAGATGGTGGAGGCGTACGCGGAGGGGCTAGGGCACTGGAGCGGTGGCGACAGCTGAGAAACGAGAGAGAGGAGTGCAGCTGTGGTGGTGAACTCGGCGACGACGGGTTGGAGGGCAGGGGAGAGCGGCTGCGCAGAGGGGGAGATCAGGGTAAAGGTTCTACGTGGGGCTACTGGAGGTGGTGCAGGCAGAGGGGGAGGAGAGGTTGAAGGCTGTAGCTTGGGAGGAGGGAGCGGGTTCGGGCGGTAAGAGGGGTGGCACTTGGCGGGGCGCTGTTGGGGAGAGCTGGCTGTGGTCGGAGTTCGGGTGCAGCTGAGCTTGGGTGGTTGAGGAGGCCGTGGAGATGGGGCTCGGCGACTGTTGGAGGAGAGGGGCATGCGGGGGTGAGAGAGAAGGAGATGGGGAAGGCTGTCGTGGTGGGGAGTTGAGGGGCTGGGTGTGGAGGCCGGCAGTTGACGTGGTTGCCGTGGTTATGGGGTGGTGCTGGCGGAAAGCGGCGCGGGTAGGGGTGGTGAAGGGTGGTTAAGGGCTGCCAGGTTTGAGTGAGAGAGAGAGAAAATAGAGGTGGCAGGTAGAGGAGGGCGAGCAGCTTGGGCGAGGGGGTAGAAGAGAGAAGAGAGAAGAGATATGGGGGCGGTTGTGGGCGGTTGGAGCGGTGAACAGGGGTCGGGGTGGACAGCGATAGGGGAGAGAAGAAAGAGGGGGCAGCGGCGTCGTGAACAGGAGAAGGGAGAGAGGAGAGAGAACGAAAGGATTATATTATATATATATAGAGAGAGAGAGCAAATTAGGGTTTTGAAAAATAATTAAAAATAATAATAATTATGAAATAAATAAAATAATTATGTAAAAATTATCTACAAATTAAAATATATCAGTTTTATTAATATAACTGATAATATGCAATAGTAGAAATAATACAACTAATTGTACAAAACAATACGTAATAATAATATATTGTATTATAAGAAATAATACGTAATAGTAAAAATAATACAACGTATTATTCAAAATGATACGTAATAGTATCGATACACAACGGATAAATTCTAGAACTTTTTACTACACTAAATAAATTTATAAATATCTAAATCATTTAAATAAATATAAAATTTGGACTTTTTAATCATAGAAAATTGTAGAAAATTAAGAAAAATACAAATACTCTTTTAAAAATAATAATTAAATACTTTAAAATATCAAAAAAATTATTTTCACTAGTATCAAAAGTTCATGACCACTGTATCTAACTCAAATAATAAACTAGCAATGATATAGATATGAAAATCAAGAATAAAATGCTAGATAAATAAGTTAGGAAAAACTTTTCTATAAACACAAAGAGAGGACGAGAGTGATTAATGATGAATTTCTCAATCGACAATGTAAGCCACCTCTTTGTAAACAAACACAAAACTTGGAAAGAAACTTAAACGATCTTTTAAACCCTTTGAAACTCTTGTTAAAACCTACTTAGATAATTTTAGAAGTGAAACCGTAAGGGGTATTTATAGGATGAAAAACCAAAGCCCAAAAACCGAGAAAAACCAACAAAAATATAAAAAATAGAAACCTAAAAAAACTAGTTGTTACAGGCGTCAATCGACTGATACTGTTCATCAGTCAAATGATGAGCTTACCATTACAGGCAACTGGCAGCTCATCAGTTGACTGAAGACCTCATCAGTCGACTGATGAGTAATCAGTCGACTAATAGTTCATCAGTCGTTAAAATAGATAGTTTTGACAATTCTGGGCATTTTCATCAGTCGACTGATAAGAATTATCAGTCGATTGATAACATGTTTTTAGCCTGTTATGAATAGTAAAAATAAATTTCAAACCTTTTTTAAAAATAGCAAATAAATTCTAAAAAATGTAAAACTTTAGAAAAAGTTTATAAACATAAACATGAACATGTTAGAAAAGGAAATATTTAATTTGCACTTACCATTTTTGAAATCTTAGAAATATTCAAAAAACACTAAAATATATGTGTATTTAAACATGTCAAGTTCTGAAAACTTGTATAATGTTTTTATAGACTTAATGAAAGATGTTTATAATGTTTGTTTAGTCCAAAGCATATTAACATATATTTTGCATAAAAACACCTATGATTTGAGAAATTTCACAAATAAATGTGTGTGAAATTTGAGCTTGAAGAATTTACACACATTACATATAAACCTATACTAAAAACACCAAGAGTTAATCATATGAAGCTTGAACTTGATTGGTTGACTTGGTTTGCATAGGCTTCAATATCAATGTAGCTTATTTTCCTTTGTATATTAAATAACAAAAAACCAAAATACTAAAACCAATATTACTTGTAAATTGTTTATTAAATCATCATCAAAACAAGAAGGCCAATAGATGTTCGACATCATGCGAGCACATCAACTGAAGATGAATCCAACCAAATCATTCCTGGGAGTATCTGGCAGTAAATTCCTAGGATTTATAGCCACATCCAGGGGAATTTCTCTCGACCCAGAAAATGTTCGTGCTATCTAAGAAATGTTGCCTCCAAGAAATATCAAAGAGCTTAGAGGCTTGCAAAGCAGATTGGCGTACATCCGGAATTATCAAACCTCTCAGGATGCTGCCAACCCTTCACCAAGTTGATGAAGAAAGGAGTATCATTTATTTGGGATGAAGATTGCCAAAAGGCATTTGAGGAGATTAAAAAATACCTTAATGAACCACCTGTTCTTGTGGCCCCGATATTAGAAAAACCTTTCCTGTTATACGTGAGGGACATGGATCATTCTCTTAAAACTTTATTAGTTCAGAACAATGACCAAGGACACGAGAAAGCAATCTACTACCTTAGCAGAACCATGATTAGAGCCGAACACCGGTATAATCCGATGGAAAAGGAGTGTCTTGCTTTAGTATTTGTGGTCTATAAGATGAGACATTATTTTGTCGGACAATCAATTCATGTCATCTTCAAAGTTAATCCTTTGAGAATGATCATGACGAAGCCATCTTTTCTGAATTGTCGTCTAGCAAAATGGGTGATCCTTCTATCGTAGTATGACATGCAAGTTATACCTCAGAATTAAAGGGCAAGCATTGACAGATTTCTTAGCTGACCATTCAGTATCTAAATCATCCAAATTATATGAAGATTTATCAGATGATGTCGCCGAAGCTTGTGCAACTCAAGAAGTTATACAAGTATGGAAATTGTTCTTTGATGGTGCGTCTAGAGCAAACCCAAATGGAGGAATTACAGCTGGTGTGGGCTGATACTTGTATCCCTAGGCAGTCATGTAATCCCAAGAGGATTCTCTCTAATCGAGCCATGTGCTAACAATGTAGCAGAGTACAACGCTTTGCTACTAGGGATGCAATTAATCGAAGAGCTCAACATTCGACACCTTGAGGCTTATGGTGATTCTCAGCTTATTGTGAATCAAGTCTGAGAAGAATATGAAGTTCATAATGAGGCTTTAGTCCCATATCACTTCGCCATGTTAGAGCTAGCTCAGAAGTTTGAAGGTTTCTTTATTAGATACATTCCATGAGTCCAGAATACATATACAGATGCTTTAGCATCATTGGAAACTTCTTTAGCATTGCCACCAAAAGAGGTGACGATGATATTCGTCATGGGCCGTGATTTATATCACCTAAAGCTTCCCTTAGAGCACTACTCAAATGAGACAATAGAAGAGATTGCATGTGCAACTTCAATTGAGATGGAACCAAGGGATTAGCGATTCCCTTATATTAACTACACCTTGTATGGGATACTACCTGATGATGCTAAAGAGGTAGCGGCTATCAAACAAAAGGCTCTTCGATTCTATTATGACACGGTCTCTCAAATCTTGTACTGTAAATCACATGATGGAGTCTTACATCGTTGCCTCTCTAGAAGAGAAGTACATGATGCTCTCAGGGAAGCTCATGATGGGATGTGTGGAGCTCATCAACCTGAAGCTAAGCTAGGAGACCGTCTCCGATGAATTGACTATTATTGGCTAAAGATGTTTTCAGATACCGTCGACTATGCTAAACATTATCACACATGCCAAATCCACGGTGACTTCATTCATCAGGCACCAGGGAACCTACACCCAACATCGACATCTTGGCCATTTGAGATGTAGGGAATGGATATTGTTGGACTTTTCACTCCGCCAACAGCCAAAGAACATCGATTCATCTTGGCAGTGCCCGATTACTTTTCCAAGTGGCCTGAGGCAATTCCGCTGAAAGAAGTCAAAGCTTCAAACGTGATCAAGTTCATCAAACATCACGTTATCTATTGTTTTGGTATACCAAGACATAGTCCATGACAATAGAACTCGGTTTGTCAGTTATGGTTTTCAGAGGTTCTGCGACAAGTTTAGGATCAAAAGTGTCGCATCGACGATATACTATCCACCAGCCAATGGCCTTGTAGAAGCGTTCAATAAGACTATTGTGAAGCTTCTCAAGAAGTTTGTCTCCAAGATCCATCGTGACTGGGATAAAAAACTTGGCGAATATTTATGGGCCTACCGCACAACAGTGAAGACCCCTACAAAAGCCACCCTATTCTCTTTAGTATATGGCTACGAAGTTGTATTATCGTTAGAAATCCAGATCCCGTCTCTGAGAATCGCCCTTGCGACCAGAATGATGGATGAAGAACAACATCGATTGCATCTTCAAGAACTTGAAGTATTGGACGATAGGCGACTTCAGGCTCAGTAACAGATCGAGTTGTATCAAGCTCAAATCTCCAAAGCCTATAACAAGAAGGTCAAAGAACGAATCTTCAAAAATGGCGATTTGGTCCTAGCTGTCAGACGACCCATGGTGATGATACACATGACTAAGGGGAAGTTCAATTCCAAATGAGAAGGACCCTTCATAATAGAATTAGTCTATTCGAATGGGGCATACCGTCTCATCAACCAGAAAGGCAACAGACTCATGATGCCTATTAACAAAAAATTTCTTAAGAAATATTACCCGTAAGCCGTGAAGTCCCCTTCTCCTAATCCCTTGTCAACTCTAAAATAATGGATCAACTTCCCCTAGGCTTGGGGTTGGTTATTTGTGTTTTATTGAATGGAGAGTAACAAATCATGTTAATTTCCCCCAACAAGTCTAAGATGAAACATCAATTTTATTTAGACTGGGGGTTAGTTATTCGTGTTTCATTGAATGGAGAGTAATAAACCATGTTAAACCTTTCCCTCCTTGTTTGTTGTCAAGTTAACACTACACCTCTGATGATTGAAATTTTCTAGAGTTATTCTAAATGATCATAAAGAGAATTTTTGATTCATGCTAAGTTAACATTACACCTATAGCATTTTTAATATTTTCATTATCTTAAATCAAAACATAACAAGGAAAATGCAATGAAAAGCATTATGATATCACTTTCAGTCAACATTGTTAATTTTATATAGAGTGACAATACTTTCCATGAAAATGATACAAAACAAAAAAATTCCTATGTTCAGCTAAAAGCAATATAAGATTAAGCGCCAAGGCTTATCAATTTAAGGGATCTGAGCTTGGACTTAAGCACAGATGGCTTCTTCTCATGGGCCGGTCGAACTTGTTTAGTTACTTCATTCCCAAGTTCTTCACCAGTAGGACCGGCGGTGGAAGTGGTAAGTTCAGCTTGGAGTTGATTATGCTGCTTCGGAAAATCACGACTTGGGTCTCTATTTCAGATAATTTCTTACGAAGGGCTTCTCAATGATGCACTTTTGAGATGCGAGCCATAGAAAGAGTTTGCTCTACTTCAGATTCCAAATCGACGAACTTTAAATCTACAAAGGCCCTCAATTCCGCTTCCAAGAGGATGATGCTCCCTCTGCAATATTCAGTCCATTGCATGTTGCCCAAGCTCTCGATGTTGTCTAGGTAGCTAGTCAAGAGAGGCTTGAAATCCTCAAAAGCAACTTGTCCAAGGATAATGACATTGATTGTTAATTTCATCAAACTCTCTAGCTATTCGATGAGTTTCCTTAGGATTTTTGAACTCGGAGGAGGGGCAATCAGGTAGATTAAACCTACAAATTCGGTGGGAGCAGATCTAGAAATAGCTTCAGAAGGAAATTTTTATGGCAGATCCTGCCTTGTGGTCATTCCATCAGTAGGTCCCATCGAGGGGGTAGACTCTGAACCCTCGACACTCAACTTCCCTTCAGCTTCCAAATCCTCAGGAACAAAAGGAGTTGATTGAAGCGCTTTATCTCCTTTATCATCTAGGAGCACGATAGGTGCAGACTTCATTGTGTCCCTCATTAGCTTCACCTTCTTGGAGTTTTTGGCTACAACGGGCCTTCTTTTACGAACCCTCCTCTTATAGTCACCCTCCTCCTCAGCAGTAAGAGCCTTCTTCCCCGACGATCTTAATGAGCGAGATTCAAGGATGGGTTCTTCCTCAAGGATTTCTTTAGTCACATTCTCTTCACAAGGCTCAGCAGTTGGTGGCTCTTCTTGGACCTCTCCAGCTCTAGCTACCTCCCGCTCGTAGGATAAATTTGCTTCTATCCCTGACAGACGAGTCCTTGTAAAACCTTTTCTGGACTTATAAAGTTCTCGGGTTTTGTTAATGCAAGAAGTGTACATGTTATACTCCAGAATCCGAGAAGCCTCATAAAACCAGTCACCAAAAACTAAAGCAGCAGAGCAGCTGGGTAGCGAGTTGGGCAAGGTGAATTGAGCATGTGTCTCTCTTGTAGAGAAGAAATGCTATGCACGAGAACCCTTGTACAAATTCCTGACTTGAGCTAACTTCGGGTTAAGATTACTAACATAAAGTTAGTCATATCCGAACTGCCTAGCGAATTAAGAAGGCATGTAAGGTTTGATGGTGCACTTCTCCCGCAAGTGAAAGACCAAGTAACCCACTCTAATTGTGAGGAGCCATCTGAAGATGCCCTCCTCTAGAGATGAGAATCCCTCAAAACCCTCATCTGTAAAGCTTGTACCATCTTCTTCGGCCCCATCAAAATCGAGAGAGCAGCAGGAAATTATATAATTGTCCCCTTAGGACAAGAGCTGTCGAGTCCGAACTATGTAAATGTTGGTCAATGTGGCCGACTCGAGCCTCTGTACAAATGGAATAGAAGTCCCGCTATCGTTAGCGATCCTTGTTATCAACGAAGGGAAATGCAATACGAACCAGGCCACCAAATATGTATACAGTACTGGTACACGAGGTTGGGGAGTTTTGTAAACTTTCTTCCTGGCAACATTTATCTCTAGACGTCAATGAATTCAGAAGTCAATGTCCATAGGCCACTCTGTATACAGCCTATGGCAGTGAGGAGACTCACGGGCCTTCTATAGGCTAATAAAACAGCTAGGTATACTACCTCAGCCAAGATAGACTCTACTGGCTTCGATGGCACTACACAACGTTTCAGCCATATCATCAAGAAGCCAGCGAGGAGAGCAGTGTCAGAAATAGGAGTCACAGCCTGGTAGTGAAATCTCTCGAATTCAGTACCAGCTTCAAATCCATCGTCTGGATGATTATTCTTATATCTAGTGTTAGAAGCCTTAATGTGAGCTTTGATGCTCTTGAAAGAGAGTGCAGGATGTCGAGTCACGTCCGCATCCTTTTGACTTAGATTCTAAAAGAGGTAGTCTGCCCAAGCAGTGTGCATAATGCCTCCTCCGCGTAGCCTGATAACTTGAGCACAAATATGGAAGTGGTACATCAACTCCAAGAATATTGCATAAATCTCTGGATGTGCCACTTTTAAGATAAAGAGCTCTTCTGTTGTAGGGATGAACTCCTCATAGGGCATCTTTCTGAATGGGCCCCAATACTGCTTGCATTTCATGGAGAATGAAACCTAGCTTTCCGACGGGTGTGAAGAATGTACAGCTATCTAGATTTAAGGCTTGCGTAGGAATTTACCCCGAGCAAAAATGAATCGGTGAATGAAAACGTTCGTCGGAAGGGGCATCTCTTGAGTGAGATATTTTTTCTCAAATCTACCAGGTCTCAGACCCTTGAGTTGTCCATCAATCTGTATATGAGCTCATCGATTGGATCCAAGCGATACGTTCTCCCTTTCCTTAACAAGGTTAAAAGCCAAACCCCTATGGTAGCTAACACTCAAAAAATAAGAGAGCGGATACATCCTCTTTATGCTCGAGAGAAAGAAGAAACAGTTGTTGATTCTGTGCAGCAGCCTGGAGTCTTCCACATGTATAAGTCTATCACCCGCCATTATGCGATCCCTAAACAAAAACGTTGGCTTTATGAATTGGTCGTCGCCTGCCAGCGTCTCCATGTCAAGGTTGGTGATCAAAATCCTAAATGTGGAATATCTGGCTTCCATGATCTGATGCGTCTGCTCTAAATTGGGGAAATTACATAGGAAAATCCTTTCACAAAAACCAAAAGTCTCGTCATCATCTAGACCACCAGTGTACCCAAAATGATAATCATAAGAGAGTGGTACATTGGGGAAAACACTGCAAATTAAAATGCAGAAGTGAGTAGCTAAAAAAAGTTACTGATATAAGTCCAAAAGACTAATCTTAAACACAGAGGTCAAAAGACCCGTGTTTTTGAACTCAAACGCAGAGGTCAAGACCTACATTTTCAATTTCAAATGCAGAGGTCAAGACCCGCATTTACAATCTCAAATGCAAGACCTACGTTTAGATTTCAAAATGCAGGAGTCAACACTGCGTTTCATAATTAACACAGAGTCTCAACTCTGTATTTTATTTAGAAAAAAACGAGTCGTCTTCCTCGTTGTCAAGAACCCATTTAGGGTTTTGAAAACTTGTTGAAATAAGTTACCACAACCGTCACTTACCATAACAGGGAGGTCTACATGGTGGCAGCGGCGATGATGGCGTGCCTGTGAAAGCAAGAACATCGCC
Source organism: Asparagus kiusianus (assembly GCA_022839385.1). NCBI lineage: Eukaryota > Viridiplantae > Streptophyta > Magnoliopsida > Asparagales > Asparagaceae > Asparagus > Asparagus kiusianus. The sequence continues at coordinate 913,326 of BQKN01000044.1, forward strand.
GGCATCCTTAACCGATGGCGTTTCCAAAGTCATCCCCATGACTTTCTTAAAGCCAGAGCTCATCCTCATAGGTGCCATGGATATTGACGGATGGAGTAGATGAAGGTCACCAGAGATTCCTTCGAAAATAACGGGAGCTCTCGTTCAAGAAATCAAGATAAAAATAAGAAAGAGTCAAATGACTCTTGATTTGACTGCTCAGGTCTATTTGTAACAGCAGCCAAGCTGTTAATTCGGTACGAGATTCTAGAATAGAATCCCAACCACCTAAATGCATTCTTAGCATTAACAGATAAGGCGATTAGCCATCTTAACCACAATGCCCATGGTTGCATTTTAATTTCTTAAACGTCAGGCCCAACCCTATATTTTTCAACTCTAAACATAGAGTTAGACCCGCATTTTTAACTTTCAACGCGTGTGTCAACCCTGCATTTCGATTAATCGAATGTAAAACTCACCTTCGCATTTCAAATCTCAAATGATAGGTTTAACCCACATTTCCAACATGGCAATTATTCGTATGAGAGTAATGTATCACAAACTCTTTTGATAGAGTGTTGACAAAACCTCTTTATACTTTCAACAAGGTCTAAGTTATATCAGCTAGCAAAATTCCTTAACATTACACTTACGACGACTATTCGTCTCGACAGAGTTTGGATTCGGTTTACATCACCCCGATGTGCCAACAATTCCTCTGTCAAAATTAGTTTATTGACTCTCATCAACAGATCGATAAATCCCTCAAGATAGCTCAAATTGCAATCAGTTTATCAACTCCATTCAACAGAGTGATAAATTTCCCAAATCTTGTTCAAATCATAAGTATACAAATTCCTGTCATGTTAATATCACACCTCTAATAATCTACTTATTAATCCTCATCAATAGGATGATAGGTCCTTAAAGTTGCCCCGATCACAATAAATTTCTGTCACGTTAACATCATACCTCTGACAATCATTCTTGTCATGTTAATATCATACCTCTGATAAAATTAACTTATTGACTCTTTTCAATAGAGCGATAAGTCCACAAACTCATCACGTTAATATCACACATCTGACAATCAAAATCACTTACCAATCCTCTTTAATCAGATGATAAGTCCACAAATCGCTGTTATGTTAACACTATACCTCTAACAGTTAAAACCCCCTTTCAACTTGTTATTCTTTTGCATGTGAGTAACAAGTGTTCATGAGATCCCCAGCGGATTAAACGTTTCTTGAATTACCTCAAATAGTGATAAAGAAAAGAAATTTATGAATTTAATTCTAAGTGAAAGTCCAAGTCACGTTAATATTACACCTCTGGCGCTTATAAGTTTCTTTCAGTGTTTCAAGTGAAAACGCAACACAGGAAGAAACGAGCTTATTAATTCTTTTTAGGAAAATGACAATCATTCAACACAACTCTAAGGATTTAATGATTCTTAAACAGAATATCAAGTCTGGAAGCTAATAAACATCCCTAGCAGATTGAAATTTCTAGAATTATCTTAAATGATAATAACAAAGTGCTAAATCTCGCTTTATATGGAAAATTATGCTAAGTTAAAATCACACATCTGGCATTTTCAATTATTATCATTGTTTTGAGTCAAAATAGGACACATAAGAAACAGTGGAAAACTAGAATGATATCACTTTTTATTCAAAACATTAAGAAGTGATACAAAATTATATTCTTATCAAAAAGAGCAATTCAGAATTAAGCCCCTGAGCCCATTAAGTTAAAAGATGCGAGCCGAGACTTTATAGCAGAGAGCTTTCCTCATGAGTGGCTCGTACTGTTATTTCAGCTCTCTTCTTAAGTTCATTCTCGTCCGGTATTGCCATAACAACTTCCTTCTGGGTACTCTCAAAAGCGTGGGCCGTTATGTGGTAAGTAGCATAAGTCTTTACGCTTTCAAGAGTGAGCCTTTTCAGGATTCCTTTTTCTTGACCAAGCTCAGCCTTGTGTCGGGCTAACTCCGCCTCTAATCGATCAATTTCTACTCGAGACGTGTATAGCGGTATTTGAAGCATTCACTAGTTCTTGCATCTGAGCGCATTGGCTCTTCAAGAATGCAATCTCAAGCTCTTTTTCAGCTAAGCTCTTTTGTAGGACTTCATACTTATGTGCTTCTTAAGCCTGGAAATCAGTGAAGGTTGATGTAATATGAGTAGTAAGATTAGCACAATGTAATTCTTCCAAAGCTTTCAAGTCCTCCTCCAAGCGAGAGATACTATCTGAGTAGTAACGAAGCCATTGAGCGTTGTCCACATATCTGATACCGCTCAGATAGTTCAATAATATCGGCTTGGAAGAATCGAATGAAGCCCGTCCAGTACTGACTTCTTCAATTGTCATCTTCATCATATTCTCCAACTGCTCCATAAGAACTTTAAGCACAGAGGGAACGACCTTCAGGCTTAGAGAAGCAGCAGGAGATGTCACCGGGGCCCCCGAAGTTGTAGAACTCAGTATGAGAATGGTCGGTGATGATGGTGAAGAAATCGGAGAAAGCATGCACTATGACATCCAATTGCGAAGGACTTGAGGGGAGAGCCATGAGCACTCCTGCTTGATCTGAAATTGGTGTACTCTCAGTCCCCACAAGTTTGAGAGAAATCATCAATAGAGGTGATTTCTCTGGTGAAGGAGTTGTCACTATATGTGCTTGTTCCGGGAGAGAAGTTGTTATCGCCTGCTGCTCGGGAGTCGGAGTCACGTCGGTGGCCTCGTGAGTCGGGGATCCTACATATGAAAGAAGTTAGTATACAAAAGAAGTTAGTATACAAAAGAAAATACCAGAAAGGTTAAAATGTACAACACTTACCGACAGAAGAAAGAGGGATATAGGCCGACACCTTGTCAGAAGAGGATGATGTTGGGATTTCCCAATCACCAAGATCATCATCGTCGAGGCCACCATCATTGCCCCCATCATCATCACCGTCACTGTGTGAAGGGGTATCATAATCTACCTCCTCCTCATCATCTGCTATCGAAGATCCAGGGGAACTCACCCGCAGCTGGCCTAGCCATGATTCCTATTGTTGGGTTATGACTTGTATCCCCTATAGGTGGCATTAACACTGAAGCGAAGAGAGATTGACTTTCACCAAGTTTTTCAGGTTTGGCCACTATAGGTTCATCTACAGGAGGCCTAACCCCTTCAGATGGAGTTGTTGAAGGTATCGCCTCTGTGGTAGATGGAACGACACCTGAAGCTTGACCTGGAGCTGTTGAAGCAACATGGTCCATGGTGGGGAAAGATTCTTCATTCCCAACAAGCGACTCACCCTCACCCTCTTCCTCATCCAAGGGATGATAGGAAGAAGATTCACTTGATAAAACAGGACCCATGGAACGAAGTCTAGTTTGACGAGAAAGGCTTGCACGGGCAGGTTCTTGTCTTTCCTCTCTCTCAGTGGACTTGAAAGCATCCGCCATCAATCTCTCCCCCCATTGACTCCTAACAAGAGAAGACCCTACTATCAACTTTCGACGGGTCTGCCTGTCATAGTCACTAACTTCTTCTGATGTAAGAGCCATTTTCCCAGCAGTGCTTGTTCTGGGAGTTTCAGCTTCCCAAGGTCCCCCGTTTTGAGCTTCATTAGCTGCCTGACCCCCTTCCTCCTCAGTAGTCATTTCTTCATAATCCAAGTACTCACCTATTCCTCTTAGACGAGACATCTTAGATCCCCTCTTGAAGCCTTCATTTTTATGATCTCTCTCAGACCAGATAAGTTCAACTTGTACTCGAGCATCTGAGAAGTGGTATGGTACCAATTATAGAAGCCCACAGAGGTAAAAGAATTAGGCACCTTGTATGGCAATTTGAATGTTGCCCTGGTACTACCCGCTATTGAGTAGTACCAAGTACTGACTCCTTCGTACAGATTACCGACAGCGACGAGTTAAGCCCGAAGATTCCCAACATATAATTGGTCATACCCGAATTGTCAGGCAAACCTATATGGTTGGTTTGGCTTAATTATATACTTTTCTCCCTAATGACAGAGAAGGTAGCCCGACCTGATGTTTAGCAACCAACGGAAGACACCACTATTCAATAAAGTAAAGCCATTAGGACCCTTCACATCTTGAAATACTCTACCATATCCTCAACCTTCAAAGTTGGGGAAGCAACGAACAATGTGGTATTTAACATCTCTCGATAAAATCTAACGAACCTTAACCACGCATGTCCCCTCCTAAGTGGCCGCTTCTAATTGTTATACAAATGGAATGAACATGTCACCTTGGGAAGAGGGGGCACTCATCAGTGAAGGACAGTGAGAAACGTACCATACCATAAGATAGGTGTACGGTATTAGCACGCGAGGGTTAGGAGGTATAAATTTCTTCTTTTCTCTAGAACCTGTCTCTTTAACTTGGATGAAATCCAGGACCAGTTCACGCAAACCCTGTTGCAAACAACTTATCATTGCTGAGAGCAGGTTTAAAGGTACCACATGAGCTAAAAGGACAACTGGGTATACTACCTCGATAGTAAGAGCATCTACGGGCCTGGAGGGGACCATTCAACGTTTCAACCACAACATGAGGAACCTGCTAACAAGGCCATATCCGATATAGGGATTGACGCTTGATGATGGAAACTCTCAAATTCGGCCTGAGCTGGGAAAATTTCCTCTATTCCCTCATTAATGTAGTGAGCAGTAGTGTTTCGATCCGAGCTTGGATGTCCTCCGAAGTGCTCACAGCCAAACGAGATACAGTGATAATCACATATTATTGTAATTTTATACCCTCATTATCTATTTTATATGAATAAATATGCTACTAATAATTGTTCTTATCTTTAATTGCAGGTTAATGAAGAATAAATCTCAAACTTCAATCTCTCAACAAAAAGCCCTTGATTTAATGAAGAAATGAAGCCTATGAAGCCAAAGGAATTCTTTCAAATATTTAATAAAGAAATAAATCAAAGCCCAATGGAAAAATCAAGAGAAAATACCAAAGCCCAAATGTCAAAGCCCAAAAGTCCAAGCTAAAGCCAAAGACACAAACCCAAAAGCCAAATACATGAGGATCTGCGGACAGCACATAGGAGAAGGGCAGGCATCGATGCCTGCATCGATGGGGGCATCGATGCCCGCATTGATGTAGGCATCGATACCCGCATCGATGTAGGCATCGATACCCTGGGCAGTTAGTTATGAATCTAAGGCTGATTTTTAATGTTTTTGGATAAGATTTCAATCCAATGGCTCTCATTCACTGATATTTACTATAAATAGGGGCAGAGAGTGAGGGGTTAGAGGGGTAAAAATTTTTATAACTCCTTTTGGAGAGGAGGGCTACTCTTAATTGAGAAGGCCTTCCAAATTTATAACTTTTTGTTATAATTAATAATAATAATTTTTTCACCACTTTAAATATTTCTTCTCTTTGTTAGATGATGAAGATGGAGATGAAGAATTATTTAGAGGTTTGCATTTTATTTATTTCTTTTTTATTGCTTATTAGTTTAGATTTTTTTCTATGCTTATAGTTAGATTTTATTTTCTTGTTAAATAGCCAAGAGGCTAGAACCTTCTTGCCTTAGATTTATTTCATGCTTATAGATTAGATTTATTTCATGCTTATAGATTAGATTTATTTTCTTGCATTTAATTCTTGTAATTTATTTTGTAGTTTAGATTTTGTAATTTATTTTGTAGTTAGATTTTAATTTCTTACACTATCCACCTTGAGGCTAGAACCCTCTTAGGTTTAGTTTTTCTTTTTATTTATTTTTATTTTGTTTGATTCGCCTTTAGGCTAGAACTCTATAGGGAATCACCCTTTTTTAAGAAGTGGGTTTAATTTTAGATTACCCATATCTATAATTGAATTCACCATCTTTAATTTCTTATATTTTCTTTTATTCTTGAATTTTATTTTTGATTTGTTTCTCAATTTTATTCATTCTTCTTTCTTGCCTTATTGATCACATTTATTCTCAAACACATTGATCTACACACTATCACTCTCATTATCTCTCCACAATCACATTCACTCATCACTCCTATTTGTCATGCACACAACATAAGAACCGATTTTATATTTTCTCCTACAAAACATCTTCCTCGTGAGATCGATAACTCTTTATACTATAACTTGATTAGTTGTGCACTTGTAACTTTTTGGTATATGTTTATGCCGCATTAAGTTTTTGGCGCCGTTGCCGGGGAAGGTGCTTAAGTAGGTTTTAATTATTTTGGTTCTTTAACTTGTGTGTTTTTTGTGAAGGAAACGCTTAGAGCTTGAAGATCGCGGATTGGAGAATTAGGATTTGAAGATTTGCTTTCGGGTAAGTCCTCTTTCTAGTTTTTAATTCCACCCATTAGCTACTTCTTCACATTTAGAGACAATTAGGACTTAAAAAAAAGATTTTATTTTTGTTGACCATAATAAAATTCACCCTCCACTTTGATATTTACTAACAAGATAATAAATTCAAACATTTTCTCCCCTTCTCATTTGTTTGATTGTTAACCCTAATTAAAAAAAAGATTTTTCTTTTCCATCCTTTTTAGTTGATTTTAATTCATAGGGTTACATTTCATATTGATAGTAGAAATTCACCAAGTGATTTGAGCATCTTGATTTGGCACATACTTAAAAATATTTTTAAGGGCAAAACCTCATAATTAAGATAAGGTGAGGGATTTCATTACCCTTTCCTTAGCCTAAAAATCACTAATTCCTCACTTCACAACCCCAAGCCTAATAAAACTCATTAGACGCTGGCCCCTAAGGATTCGAGCTCAATAAGGAATAAGAAATCCTTAAGTGAACCGGTTTAAGTTTTCTCAGATTAGTTAGTGTCTAAGGCAAGGTTTAGGTGTTGCGTAAAGCACTCCGTAAGGAACAAGGTACTTAATTGATCTCTGATCACCCTCTAGTACTATCCTTACCTGGCTAACTATCTGGGTAAAACTTTAATCTTTTCACTGTAGGAGTTTTTGGTTAGGAGCTGGTCTAGTTGAGTTAGGCTAAACCTTAGAATTAGAGTGATTGAAAAGTGATTGCTTTGATTTGTTTTACCTAATTTTTCTCTATTTTTTTCTTTTCTCATAAAAAACTAATTTTCTTTTCTTTTTTCTGTTTCTTTATAAAAAAATATAAAAAGAAATAGTTTTGGTGTATGCAACAGTGGATTAGGGATAATACACGTCGATTAATTCGCTTTGAACCAATCATAGAAATGGAGCATCCTAATCCACCCGTTCTTCATGATATGTGCTATCCTATTAGGAATGCAATCCCATCTTGCATTAGGCTCCCCGAAACAAATGAAATAAATTTTGAGCTTAGACCGCATTACATAAACACGCTTCCCAAATTCCTTGGAAATGAAACAGAAGATGCATATATTTTTATCTCGGAATTTGATGAAGTATGTATTATGATTAAAATGAGAGAATTAACAGAAGATGCGATCAAACTCAGATTTATTCCATTTTCTCTCAAAGACAAAGCAAAAAAATTGCTGTATAGCTTACCCATAAATTCCATCACTACGTGGGAGGAATTTATCACCGTTTTTCTTAAGAAATTTTTTTCTATCCATAAAATGGTGATGCTAAGAAACAGTATCATGAATTTTAAAATTATCTCGAGAGAACCCTTTTGGAAGTATTATGACCGATTTAAAGATCTTCTCATCCAATGTCCTCATCACGGTTTAGAAAAATGGCGATTGTGCCAAATAATTTATGAATGATTAGATTATTCTGCAAAAACTTTCTTAGAATCAATGTGCCACGGGGATTTCATAAGGAAAAACGCTGATGAAGCTTGGGAGTTTTTAGAGAGTTTTTCTAAAAAAACCATGTAATGGGAACACTGTGATGACCGAGTGTCATCAGTTCCCCAACCCAAATCCAGTGGTATGTCCTTAGAGTCGAACATTGCATCTGAAGCTAGGATGGCCATAATCATGCGTAGGTTAGAAGCTTTAGAAATCAAGGAAAGAGCCCCGGCTCAAATCAATCAAGTTTCAGCCTCAGGATGTCCCAACTGTTTGTCACCATCTCATATTTCAGAAGAATGTCCTCTCTTAGGAAATAATCAGCCATTAGGACAGGTCAAAGCTGCATTCCAGCGTTCTGCAAATGATCAATTCTCTCCAACCTGCAATCCAGGTTGCAGAAATCATCCTAACATTGCATGGAATCAAGGAAATTCTCCCGGAACTCAAAACTTTACTCCTTCTTCGACCCAGCATTTTCCTAGGGGAAACGCAGCTCCTTTTAATTCTCATCCACAATTTCAGCAACCCAATCTGCTGTATCAAAATCAGTCTCCTCTTCATCAAGCTGTAATTCAGACTCATCACAATCCAGATCAGGATAAACGTCTCAATGTCTTGGAAAGAGGTTTGGAAACCATAATTAAGGCCTCCACTCAAACCACGAATATATTGACTCAAACATCCAGCACTCTGAATTCCTTTATGCAATCAACCGGACAAATGCTCAATTCCAACACTCAAGCTATAGCTAGATTAGAATCCCAACTTGGTCAACTAGCTAGTGTCGTGAGTGAAAGAGAGAAAGAAAAATTTCCGAGTCAACCCGTGGTCAACCCTAAGGACACAGGATGCAGTTCATCCTATGAAGCTCAAGTGAATGCAATCCATTCACTTCGGTCAGGTAGACAGGTCGATAATCAAGTGAGAACTCCTCCAAGTTAAACTTTTGATCCAGTACAAATTCCTTCTCCTTCTCCTTCTGATGAATCTATTCAATAATCACCCTCCTCAGATGATCAAGAACATGAACCGGAACCTGAGCCTGCTTTTGATAGGTTTAGACCAATTGCACCTTTTCTAGATAGACTAAGGCTTAGGAAACACTCCCCTCAAGAGGAGAAGATCCTAGAAATATTCAAGCAGGTTAAGGTCAATATTCCTCTCTTAGATGTAATTGAACAAATTCCATCTTATGCTAAATTTTTAAAAGAATTATGCACTAAGAAGAGGAGAATAAATGTTCCAAAGAAAGTCTTTTTAGCCGCCAATATCAGTGAAATGCTTTCAAATCTCATACCTTTGAAACGTAAAGATCCAGGTTCCCCCATCATTTCATGTATCATTGGTAATACTCACATTGATAATGCGCTTTTAGACTTAGGGGCCAGTGTCAATTTGCTTCCATATTCAGTCTATCAGTAATTGGGTCTAGGTGTACTGAATCCAACCAAATGCACCTTACAGTTGGCTGATAGATCTGTCAAGGTCCCTATAGGTGAGTTAGAGGATGTTCTGGTCAAGGTTGGAGATTTTATTTTTCTAGTAGATTTTGTAGTCTTAGAAACACAGCCTGTTTCCAAACCCAAAGGACAGACACCTATCATCTTAGGACGACCCTTCTTAACCACTTCTAATGCTCTCATCAACTGTAGAACTGGTCAAATGAAGCTATCCTTTGGGAATTTAACTGCTGATCTTAATATCTTTAATCCAGAAAACCCACCAAATAATCAGCCTCTAAAAATAAACTACATTCAGAAAGATCAGAAGAAGAAGAAGAAGAGTCTGATTTGAGTTTTGAGGAAATTTTTGATGAAGAGTTAAGAGTTTTTAGAAGAAGCAGATCAGGTCCTTGAGAATAATAAAACTATGTTAAACATTTGCTGCTTTGAATTAAATTTTGAAGAACTCTTTCTTAATGAACTTAGATTCTTGGAGAATAATCAACAACCAAATTTCAGAACTTCACAGAAGAATTGATTGTTAGAAAACAAAACTTCACAATACAAGAGTCTAAGTTCATTAAGAAATGTAAAATGCATGACACCAATAATACCTACCTTACTTTGTTGCAAGAATTACTGAACACCCCGAAATGCTTGGAAATTCATATTATTGATTATATCATTCTGAATTTGTTTAAAATCCGGGGAAGAATTTTCAACAGTAAGGTAGGATTCAATGTAGAACAGGAACTCTTCATGTTGAATATTTCATTCGACATTATTTATTTTGTTTATTTTAGAATAATAAAAATAATTTATTCTTCTCTCATTTGAGAGTTTATTGTTCAGTTGTTAAAAAAAGGAAAAAAAGAAGAAAAAAAAAGAAAAGATATTTTTTTGATTTCATCCTCCTCAGACCAAAGGTAATTACAGATTTTTATCAGCCGACCAAATGTAAGTGCTTCACTTCTTATCTGCTTTACTTCATGCATTATAGAGTTTGCATTAAGGATAATGTAAAATTAGGTGTGGGGGTAGGAATTAGTTATTTTCTCTCTTTATTTTACATTTTTAGTTACATTTTTTCCCCTTTTTCTTTAAAAAAATTTATAAAAATATTGTCACTTGCCAAATTGATGGAGTTATATAATAACTAATTTATTTGATAAATTTGAAATTTTCTAATCCCTAGTTAGTTATTTACTTAAGTTCACCTTTTATGATAACTCTAAATAAATTTCTTAAGAAATGATTTTCAAAGTAGTATACTTTACTTAAGCCTTAACTTGGACTTTTATTTAAAATAATAAAATATTTTGCATGCTTAGCTTAGAGTTAAAAATAATTTTTTAAAGTGTCTTGATTTACATATTTTTCAAAATATATATACATATACCAAAAAAAAATTACAAAAGAAGAGTGCGAAAAATGGGCACAAAAAAAAAACTCTTGAATTCTAGGTGATTCTATATTATAAAGCCTAAGCTGACCGAGTAATTAAGCCCAAGGAATATTTCCATACTTAATGACCTAAGCCCAATTGGGTTAGGATCCATTGGCCCAAAACTCGTTAAAAGTTCACTTAGAAAGCCCGTTAAAGTAGAAAAATCACCAAGGATGAAAGAGTTAAAAAAATTAAAATAATAATAATAATAAATGTTTTATAGTTATATATATGGTCTTGGAAAATATTTTAGTTCAAGCAACTTGAAAATTATTTAAAACAAAGAGTTAGCATGTTCTTTTCAAAACTTTTAAATTAAATTTCTAAGTTTGGCTTGGTTTTGTATTGCTACAATGAGAAGATTTTCTTGAAAATATACCTTAGAGTTATATATAAAAACGTTTTCTTGAGTGATAACTAGCTTCAATTAGATTGTCTAAAGTTATCAAGTGAATTTAGTTATTTACTAACTTCTTTAATTTGACAAGTTGACCGAATTTTGTGGGTATATTCACAGCAAACCCTCACGAGACTACAACTCGTCCACTAGGGTAACCTAGGGGTTTAAAGGCTTGTTGTATGCGCTAAATACAACCGTGATTCCTGTGAAAGTGAGTTAGGATTTCTTTTATTTTTCTTTCTTTGCTAGAGGACTAGCAAAAGTTTAGGTGTGGGGGTATTTGATAATCACATATTATTGTAATTTTATACCCTCATTATCTATTTTATATGAATAAATATGCAACTAATAATTGCTCTTATCTTTAATTGCAGGTTAATGAAGAATAAATCTCAAACTCCAATCTCTCAACAAAAAGCCCTTGATTTAATGAAGAAATGAAGCCCATGAAGCCAAAGGAATTCTTTCAAATATTTAATGAAGAAATAAATCAAAGCCCAGTGGAAAAATCAAGAGAAGATGCCAAAGCCCAAATGTCAAAGCCCAAAAGTCCAAGCTAAAGCCAAAGACCCAAACCCAAAAGCCAAATACAAGAGGATCTGCGGACAGCACACAGGAGAAGGGCAGACATCGATGCCTGCATCGATAGGGACATCGATGCAGGCATCGATACCCTGGGCAGTTAGTTACGAATCTAAGGCTGATTTTTGATGTTTTTGGATAAGATTTCAATCAAATGGCTCTCATTCACTGATGTTTACTATAAATAGGGGTAGAGAGTGAGGGGTTAGGGGGGTAAAAATTTTTGTAACTCCTTTTGGAGAGGAGGGCTACTCTTAATTGAGAAGGCCTTCCAAATTTGTAACTTTTTGTTACAATTAATAATAATAATTTTTCACCACTTTAAATATTTCTTCTCTTTGTTGGATGATGAAGATGGAGATGAAGAAATATTTAGAGGTTTGCATTTTTTTTCTCTTTTATTTCTTTTTTATTGCTTATTAGTTTAAATTTATTTCTATGCATATAGTTAGATTTTATTTTCTTGTTAAATAGCCAAGAGGCTAGAACCCTCTTGCCTTAGATTTATTTCATGATTATAGATTAAATTTATTTCATGCTTATAGATTAGATTTATTTTCTTGCATTTAATTCTTACAATTTATTTTGTAGTATAGATTTTATAATTTATTTTATAGTTAGATTTTTATTTTTTATACTATTCACCTTGAGGCTAGAACCCTCTTGGGTTTAGTTTTTCTTTTTGTTTATTTTCATTTGGTTTGATTCGTCTTTAGGCTAGAAACCTCTAGGGAATCACCTTTTCTAAGAAGTGGGTTCAATTTTAGATTACCCATATCTATAATTGAATCCACCATCTTTAATTTCTTGCATTTTCTTTTATTCTTGAATTTTATTTTTGATTTGTTTCTCAATTTTATTCATTCTTCTTTCTTGCCTTATTGATCATATTTATTCTCAAACACATTGATCTACACACTATCTGTAACATTCCAAAGTTTTTTTCCTTGCATTAAATCGGATACCGTTACCGATACCAATTCATAAATTAGTAGATTTTTTTCTTCATTGCATCTCATATAATCTTCTAATATGAGAATTTAACTTAGCTAATTCTCA